>JAHWFP010077799.1:2157-21052 GCA_023313725.1 Lithobius niger
CGAACGGCAACTTAATGAGGGGGGGGCGGACCGGGGGGGGGGGAGGGAAGGGGAGTGAGACGACGCGGATGAGCGAGCGAAGTGAGCGACTCCGCTAGTATTGTATAATTCTATAAAATACGAGGGTTATTTTGGTTTTTTTTATATGAGCAAATGACAACGTTTAAAATGCTTAAAATGCAAAAAAAAGCGTTGGCTTTCTGGGGCTCTGCCCTGGACCCCGCTTGGGGAGCTCACAACGCTCCCCCAGACCCCCTAGTTCTGAAACCGATGGACGAAGGAATTTACTTTCGGGGTGGGGTCGCGGAAAAAATGTCTTTCTAGGAAAAGGTTGGGAACCACTGCCCTATGGCATTTAACATGGGGATGAGCGGAATAGCTAGCTAGCTGGTAGTAGCACATTTTCAACGTTATTGATGGTCAGATTTGACATTGACAGCAGCTTAGCTGGCATTCCTACACGAGCTAATTTTTGTCAGGTGGGTCATTGCTCGCGATTTCAACACAATTTAAGCTTTTGTACCACATATTATTTTTCCCCAAGTACCTGAAATGTTTCCAACTATGCTTCAAGATATAAGACACTGACGCTATGGCGTCGCACTACAATGGTTTACAACCTCGACAATTGAAATGATTTGATGTTTGTTTGATGTTTGTTGCCTAACTTGGCGCGACACACTAGCCTGTGTTTAGATTTATTTCTTAACTTGCAACTTGTGTTCTTTTGGAACCACTGTTTTTTGTTTTTTTTTTAATTTTCATTTTTTGATACTTGGACGTTTATATTTTAGTTCTGAATTTAATTAAATAATTTCTTAGTTTTGTACTGTTTGCATTTTGGAAACCTTGTTCTCAATTTATATTTGTTTGAACATTTTCCTATTTTTTTCTTCTTGTGACCCTCCCTACAAACATCCCACAAACGTGACTTTTATACCACGCGCCATGGCTGTTTGCTGTGACGTGCATATCACGTGACTGGGCTAGTCCAATCAGACGGCCAAACAGCCGTTGTTCTTGTTCGTCATTGGCTAACTCATGGTGACGTCACGGCAAACAGCCATTGCGCATGGCTTAGATTGCACCTAAATACGAAAGTACAATTGAATATTCCTTTCTATACAGTTTTAAGGAAAAATTCGAAGTGTCTAGCATTTACTATTTCCTGCCACATGGCATTGTCACTCAACTCTTTTGACCCAACGGAGTCGAAGTAAACATTTTCCTAAACACTTTCCTAAACCTAAACATTTACCTATACACTTTCCCAAATCTAAACATTTACTAAATACTTTCCTAAACCTAAACATTTATCTAATATACTTTACCTAAAATACTTTACTAAACCTAAACATCTACCTAAACACCTCCTAAACCTAAACACTTTCCGAAACCGGAACATTTACTAAACACTTTCCTCAACCTAAACATTTACCTAAAGACTTTCCTAAACCGAAACATTTACCTAAATACTTTCCGAAACCTAAACACTTTTCTAAACCTAAACATTTACCTAAACACTTTCCTAAACCTAAACATTTACCTAAATCTAAAACATTGACTAAATACTTTCCTAAACCTAAACATCTACCTAAACACTTCCTAAACCTTAACATATACTAAAAACTTTCCTGAACCTAAACATTTACCTAATATACTTTACCTAAAACATTTTACTAAACCAAACATTTACCTAAATGTTTTCCAAAACCTTAACATTTACCTAAACACTTTCCTAAACCTAAAGATCTACCTAAACACTTCCTAAACCTAAAGATCTACCTAAACACTTCCTAAACCTAAACATTTGCTAAAAACTTTCCTAAACCTAAACACTTTCCGAAACCAGAACATTTGCTAAACACTTTCCTAAACCTAAAATACTTTACCTAAAACACTTTACTAAACCTAAACAATTTCATAAACCCAAACATTTGCCCAAACTTTCGTAAGTCTAAACATTTACCTAAATACTTTCTTAAACCTAAACATTTACGTAAACACTTTCCTAAATCGAAAATGTACCTAAACATTTACCTAAACACTTTCCTAAACCTAAACATTTATCTAAACACTTCCTAAACCTAAACACTTACCAAACACTTTTGTAAACCAAAACAATTCCCTAATAAACTTTATCTAAAACACTTTCCTAAACCTAAACACTTACCAAACACTTTTGTAAACCAAAACAATTCCCTAAGAAACTTTATCTAAAACACTTTCCTAAACCTAAACACTTACCAAACACTTTTGTAAACCAAAACAATTCCCTAAGAAACTTTATCTAAAACACTTTCCGAAACCTAAACACTTACCCAAACACTTAACTATTGACAACAAGTGATCATTCTTTGTGCACTTCCCTTTCTATGCTTACCATAACTTCTAACATACACCCTTTGCCGTGGATCCACCAGCAGTTTCTGACATGTCACTAACACACTAGTCATGTTAGACATCTGTTCAAGTTGTTTAAACAGGTAGCTAGTTAGTGAGATAGGACTACAGCTCGACGGATTTGAAGGATCTTAGCGGGTTTTAAAAGGGAAAACAATTGCTTCTTTCCGATACTTAAACTTTAACTTTATTAAATACATCAAAATGCTTTGACGGCATTACGTGACAACAGCCGCAGTGGAAAATGCATAAGAACAATAATAACAATAAACATTTTAGTAAATTTAATTCTTTTAGCAGTTTCACAGTTCACATTGTTTCATAATTTCGTAAATTTCATAACTTTCAATTTTCAGAATTTCATAATTTTTCCTCACCAGGAATAATAATAACAACATGGTTGATCATGTACTCAGTTCCAATGCCCAAATGTGGTTGAAAAATTCCAAATAGAAAATTCGAAGATAGGTTTGGGATCGTGAGGTGTGAGCCAGCACGCCGGCCGGATCTGGCTGGCTGTTAAATCGCCCCAACACATTGTTTTATCGACTTTATTGACAGAACTTTATCGACTTTTAACGACTTGGAAAAGCAACATCGACCACTCTGGCATCACTGATATTATGCTTAAACAGCTGGACCCGTGCATGCTGCACGGTGATTGAACTTTCTGGACTTAACCTCTCCCGGTGTTGCGCCGTATCAGTAAAGTAAAAGGTGCTTTTAATTCCCCCCCCCCCACCACCCACACTCCCCAGCCCTGTCCTGGTCCCCAGACTGCCCTCCGCAACCCACCGCATGCCCCTCCCCCACCTCGGCAGTGTAGGGTCTGTATACGGGCCTTCCCCCTGCTGGCACCCAGGGTGTTTGTTCTTTTCTCCCCCCCCCCCCAAACACCCTCCACCCCCACAAACCCCACACACGCCCTCCGGCACTTTCAATTTCTTTACCCCTCGCTCCCCAACCTGTACACCTCTGACCCCTCCAAACCCCCTCAACCACCCTCTGGCAGTGTAGGGTCTGTATACCTCCCCGCCCTTTCCCCCAGTACCCCTGGTATTTGGTCTCTCATCTTCCCTTCCCCTTCCTCTCTTCTCTTGTCCAACATCTCCCCTCCTCCTCTACCCTACATTGCCACAACCTTCCCATGTTTGTTCTTTAGCCCTACGCAAAGGAGGGTGGTGATTTTTTTGTATGCTTGATGTAACATGGTTATTAAAGTGATACTAGCTGTACCCGCGCAGATCATCTGCGCATGTGCGAGCGAAATACTATACTTAGCAGCATGAATTGAAAACGTCCTCCTGTTCCCCCGCAACCCTCCCATGCCCCCATTGTGTGGTTTGTGCCCATTTTCCGGGCATCGGCGGTATTTTGGGACTAATCATCTGCGCATGCGCCAGTGAAATACTATACTGGGCAGCATGGCATAAAAAGGCCCCCGACGCCCCCCTGTTCCCCCGCACCCCTTGCCCTTCCCCCGGTTCCCCTGCCCTTGCTTCCACCCCCTCCCGGAACTTCCCCTTTGGGTGAGTTGTCCACCCCCTCCCCTAGGGTCCCGGGGTACTTGGTCTTCTTAAAAAAAAGTAAATAGCACTTCTCAGTGTAGCTGCGTTGCCTGTTTCACGGTCTTGATACCAACGCGATAAGCCCGCAACAACGATCGCGCAGGCAGTGATTGTTACTCATCCAACTTTGAAATTACTCAATTCGGCTCTAATAGCCCCCGTTATTGAAGCTTTTGATTGTTAGGCTTCTACATTGTTATAGCGGTGTCGTCATTTTATTCTCGTTACAGAAATAAGTATTGCAAGCATTGTTTGGCTTGTACATTGTTAGCGTCTTATTCCCTTTCTTTAAGACCGGCCGGATGATAATCAGGCGACTGTCGTGGCATCTGGAGTTTCATGGGTGTCTTGCTCCAACTCAATTTGGTTACCGTGTGCATAGGAGTGCGCAAGATGCCATTCTGTACTTTCTGTCTGGAATCAGGGAAGCTTGGGCTCACGGATTTGTGGTTGTAGCACTCTTCCTGGACATTAAAGCGGCCTATGACACGGTCAGTATTGACTGGGTTCGGGCTGCTCTTGGCAAGATGGGTATCGGCAACAAGCTTCTCGAAGCTATCCTTGCGCTTCTGGGTGTCCGGAAATTTGTCACCAGAGTCAATGGGTGTTGGTCAGCTGAAGCCAGTTCTGGCCGGGGCCTTCCGCAAGGAAGTTGCCTGAGTCCAACCCTGTTTGCTGTTGTGATTAATGAGGTTCTCTTGAGCCTGGGTGAAACCGTTAATGTTGTCTGCTATGCAGACGACATTGTCTTGTGGCTGGCCGGTAATGATGTCTTTGAATGTCTTGCTAAAGCTCAGCAGGCTCTGTGTGATATTTCTGGCCGTTTGGGTGAACGTGGGTTGTTGCTAGCCCCATCCAAGACGGAACTTGTTGTCTTCGACCGGTCTGCTGTCAGACGGAGAGCCCCGCTGACAGTTTCAGTTGGTGGTGTTACTGTTACTCAGAAAACCAATGTTAAGTACCTGGGGGTGATCTTGGATGAGCGCCTAGACTGGACCGCTCATGTGAGGGGTTTGAACATGAAGGTTCGTGCGCGATCGGCGATTCTTAGGGTCTTATCGTATGTCAAAGACATCCAGAGGGGATCTCTTCTTTCCGTATACAGGACCTTTGTTCGGTCGCTTCTGGATTACCACCTGCCGTTTTTGTGCGGCACCCAGAAGCATGTGAGGTCGCTTCAGGTCTCCGTGAATGGTTGTTTGCGGATTGTAACTGGATGTCTGGTTTCCACGTCCGTCCAGGCTGTTTGGGTCGAGAGTACGGAACCACCACTGCATTGCCGCGCGAAAGAACTGTTGGTGTCACTGTGTTTGCGGAACATGGCTAGAGGAGGAGCAGATACAGTTGGGAAAATTCTATTTGATTATGCTGGAGTCACTCCAAGGACCAGGGAGGCGCTTGGTGTAGCTGGACTTGGTGTGACATTGCTGCTGAATGTGAGTAGGAATCTCCCGCTTACGGTGGGAGAGGCCAGTCCCGTTAGCCCGTGGTCTTGGTGTTCACGCTTGGTAGAGGCGTTTGTACCAAGGAGCACTGATTGTAACATTTACTGTGACGCGTCCTACAGGCATGGAGTCTGGGAGGGTGGAATAGGGGTGGTTATTCCCGCCATCAAGTTGTTTTTGCGTCGCAGGGTGAGAGCGGTGTGTTCCAGCACTGCATGTGAACTCATTGCTATATCGGTGGCCTTAGATGTGGCTCTTGATATGGACCTACCATCGTTTACGATTCATTCCGACTCTAGAGCAGCAATAAGTAGAATCCAGAGCTCGGTCAAGGTACTCGATGTGAGTGATCCATTAATCTTTTCTATCTGCTCGATGTTGTGGGCAGCACTGCGATCTGGTGTGGTGGTTCTGGGGTGGGTCAAAGGCCATGTGGGTATACACGGCAATGTCCAGGCAGATGGGCTAGCTAAGAGTGTTTGGGATGGTGCTTCTCCGGAGGTGTCCCTCACGTTGTCGGCTAGGGCGAGGAAACCAATAATACGTGAAGTTTTTCGAGAGGAGTGGAATGAGGAGTGGCGTACTGCGGCAACAGGACGCTGCCTTTTTCAGTTGCAGCCAGTCTGTAGTTTTGACTCTGTTTTAAACCATTTCTCCCTGAAGTCAGCGCGAGTTCTGTCCAGGCTTCGGACAGGACATGCTTTGCTTCGTGCCCATAAGTATAGGCTGGGATGGAAGGGATCGCCAGACTGCACATTGTGTCAATGCCCGGAGACGGTAGATCACTTTTTGTACTCCTGTAGGAAATATTTTGCCCAAAGGTATCTTATTGCTAGGTGGATGCAGACACCTCCTGGCGTACCTCATCTTCTGTCTCTGGTTGGAGGTAGGGAATGTGTCCGGCGTCTCCGCGCGGTAGCCGCATTTGTTAAGGCTACGGGGGTTTTTGTCTAGGCTGGGTTTATCAAGTGATCTTCCTTCCATCTGTACATTGGTTCTACCGGATCTTTGTTCAATGTGGTAATCTTGGTTCTGTATGTTTTGCTGCATTGGTCGAGGTTGGAGGTACTTTGACTTTCGAGAATGGGGTGATGGTGGACAGTTGAGTATTGTAATGGGTTGTAATTTTAGTTGTTGTATCAGGGCATATGACTACGGGTCACGGCTCTGTAGAATAAATTCAATTCAATTCAATTCAATTCCTTTCTTTAAGGCAAATAAGTATACCTCCCAGTGCCATTTTTCTCGATCCACCACATCAAGTACGGCCCCAAAAGGTCTATTTACTTTCCTTTAGTCAATCTCTCGGTAAAAATCCGTTTTAAAATGTAGCGTCTATAGGAGATTTTCTGTTGAATAATTGTTAACTTTATTTACTGCGTCCCGCAGTATATGATGCTTTGTACGCTTATAATAATCATGGCGTTTCATCTCTGTGTGGACATGTACTAACTTGCTAATAATTACCATGAGATCAAAAATCTAAAAGACTAATGCGGTAAAACTTAAAATTTATTATTCTAATAGATCGCCGAAGAAAAATTATGAGACACTCGCCTAGAAAATTATAAATTGTGATGTTAAAATATACGAGAATCATTCAGGTTTGTGACGACACAATGTTTAACTTGATGCTGTTTTGTGTACTATTCCCAAAGCCAACCGAGACAGCAGCTACGACACTCGCTGCGAGGAACGCGTCTACCACCCCAGTAAAGGATCAATGCGCGGATGGTGATATGCGCGTGGCTGTGATAAGGCACGCGGAATGTTATAAGACAGGCCGGGTGTACCTTTAACCTGATTTGCTATTTTGACGTAAGATCGTTAAAAAAAAACTTGTAGATCTCGGAGAAAAAATTTTTTTTAGGGTTTTTTTAAGGGGCAGCACCGTGATTTTGGGACAGATGTGGTAACACTGAATTTGAATCATGGGAAATATGAATAGTCCACAGGCCAGACAGTGAAATTTAGCTTTTTGGTACCAGAAAAGTGGCAAAATTATGTGGCACATGATGCGTCACATAGTATTTAAAAACTCTTGGTGTGACAACCATTGATACGGAGCAGATTAATGGATCAAAGTGCGGTCAAAAGGTAAAAAAATACCAAATTATTGACATTTTGGCCTATAATTCAATGACCGTTCTTGCTACAAAGGAATGGATGAGATAAAAGTTGTTTGCAATAATGTAATCTAGAATGTTGGTCCTATACCTTTTTTCCATATCTCGTACGCGTTTGGAGGAAAATGGTAATTTTAGGCAATTTATAAAAATCTATCAAAACTATGAACTTTTGACATTTTGGCGTTTTATTAAATAACCGTTATTGCTACGAAAAAACGGTTGCGATAGAAGTTGTTTGAAATAACGTAATCTAAATGTTAGTCCTAAATATTTTTTTCATTGGAGAACTATGGCCACTTGGGGCAATTTTCGACCATACTTGGCAATTTTCGGCCATAAGTGGTTTATTTAATGTCTGTAATGTCTCAATTTGGTAAATTACAACCTTCAATTGCTGTTTCTTCTTTTCTAATTGAGGTGAATGAGTTCAGTTCGATTCATTCGAAATGTGGGAATGTTTTCTTTGCATCAAGGGTAATTGAAAGGGTCTACCATTGTCAGGGGTCGAGCTGCACCCATTTTACTAGGTGTTGGTACCACAAGCCACGTTCCATTTTTCACTTATTTTTAACTTTCAACTCACGTTGTGACGTTTCTAATTTAGGTGGATAACTCAAATTAGGTTTATTCGAAAGGTGGGAATGTCTTCTTTGTAACAAGGGTAAGTGAAAGGGTTCATCACTGTTACGAACCAAGCTACGCCCGTTTTACTAGGGGCTAGTACCACTGGCACCGTTCTATTTTTCGCTCATTTTCGGTTTTCGACTGCTGTTGTGACGTTTCTAATTAAGGCCGATGAATTCAATAAGGTATATTCGAATGGTTGGAATGTCTTTTTTGCATCAAGGGTACGTAATTGAAATGGTCTACACCACTGTTCGGGAAGTCACAACTGCAGTAGAAAGTAAAAATGAGCGAAAAATCGAATAGTGCCTGTGATATCAGCCCCAAGTTAAACGGCGTAGCTCGGTCCCTACCAGTGGCAGACCCTTTCTATTACCCTTACTGCAAAGAAGACATTTCCACCTTTCGAATGAATATAAATGGAGTCATCCACCTAAATTAGAAACCGCAACAGCAGCTGAAAGTCGAAAATGAGCGAAAAATCGAACGGTGCCTGTTATACCATCCCCTACTAAAACGTGCGTAGCTCGGTTAACAGAGGTGTATTCTTTCAATTATCCTTAACGCAAAAACATTCCCACCTTTCGAATGAATCAAAGTGGAGTCGTCCACCTGAACTATAAACGACGCAACAGCAGTTAAAATTTGTAGATTTGTACATTGATATATCTATATAGGCATTAAATAAGCCAAATGTCCGAAAATGGCCCAAAATGACCGTTTTTTAAGAGATATGTAAAAAGGTATGGGACCTATATTATAGATTACACCACTGCAAACAACTTTCATTTTAACAGTTTTTTTTGGTAAAAACGGTATTTTGCAGGTTCCCTGGACGGATGGTTGAAGAGTGTTTCTATTGCCTAATAGGAAATATACAATACCTGTAAATTTGTTGCATTCTTCCCTGAAGGATGCTTTCGCTCGCTGGAGGTTTTTAGGTTGTGATGAGTCAACCAGCTGCGTAATTCTCTGTAAAGTCATACAGGCGAAACGGCCTACCACCTTTTCCCTCTTGAATTGTCATAGTGGTGACTCAAGAGGGGAGGTAGGGTGGGTACAGGTATGAGTATAATTCCTATTAGACAATAAAAACAATTTTCAGCCGGCCGTCCAGGGGTCCGACAAAATACCGTTTGCAGGCAGCAAAGGACCTTAGAAGGAGCTGCAATAATTGTCGGCGAGGGACAGCAGGCAGCAAAGAACGAAGGTCGAAAGGAGCTGCAATGATGGTTGGCGAGGAACAACAGGCAGGGAAGGACGAAGGTTTGAAGGAGCTGTGATGATTGTCGACTAGGGACAGCAGCAGCAAAGGATGAAGGTCCGAAGGAGCTACGGTGAATGTCGGCGAGAGACAACAGGCAGCGAAAGACAAATGTCTGAAGGAGCTGTAATGATGTTTGGTGAGGGACAGTAGGCAGCAAAAGATGAAGGTTTGTGGGAGCTGCGATGATTATAGATGAGGGACAGCAGCAGTGAAGGACACAGAAGAAGCTGCAATGAATGTCGGCGAGAGACAGCAGGCAGCGAAGGACGAAGGATCGAAGGAGCTGTGATGATTGTCGGTGAGGGACAGCAGGCAGCGAAGACTGAAGGTCTGAAGGAGCTGCGATGAAAGTTGGTGAGGGACAGCAGGCAGCGAAGAACGATGGTCCGAAGGAGCTGTGATGATGGAAGGTGAAAGACGAAGCCTTGTAAAGTAAACAGTCCGAGATTGTTTCTTCGACCAAGCGAAGGAGTTCCCAACGAGAGATGGATGAGTTCTCGTCTTTGTCGGTGGAACCATCCTTAAAATGAGCATGAAGCGATGTGAGAGCCAAGTCCTATGTTCTGGAATGCTGTGAAGTGCCATGACGTGAGGAGTCATTTAAAGCTGATGTGGAATCAAGTTCAGTGTCAGTTGCGAAGGAGCGATCCGTACTGTGGCGACGCCTCTTCTTGGGAGATGTAGATGGGCGAAGGAAGACTGCATATCCGTAATTCAGATCCGTGCGAAGGACGAAGCCAGTATTTTCCCGATGATTTAGAAGATCGGTGATGTTTGCGGGAGGATGATGAGGAGATTGTGATCCAATCCTGAGTGTGCGAATGGCTGTGGGATGACGAAGGTGGATTCTGATGGGGAGGCTTGGTCTCGTGTTGAAAATCTCGGATATCGCAGTGTGTGTACTTGGACTGCGGATAGAGGAGGATCGTTGGGCAAAGGACGGTTGAAGCGAAGGATGGGCGAAAGAGTCTGCGAAAGACTACAACAATTACAGGACCAGTAAGCGAAGGCTTCTGAGTGAAGGGGCATCTTGGGCGAAGGTTACATTGAATGTTGGCATGGTTCAGTCTGCTTGAGCGAAGGATGGCTGTCCAAAGGCAGAAAACTTGGACAAAGTATGGCATGCGAGGTGAGAGAAAGCGAAGGCAAAGCCATTCCAGCTGTGCTTGACGGAAAAGATGGCAGACCATCTCTCCTTTATAGGGTCTGCACACAGGCAGATGCACAGATTGGGTTAAGCAGCTGGCCGATCCATCCCAACCTAAAAGCCTCCATCATTCTTTTCAGGGAAGAATGCAACAAATTTACAGGTATTGGATATTTCAGAATGGCAATTAGAAATAACACTTTTTGAATAACAGGCCAAAATGACAAAAAAAAATCGTAAATTTAGATTTTTTACGAATTGTTGGCTCCTTATTTGACCCAATCAGCTGCTTTGTATGAAAGCTTATCATACTAATATCTGTGAAGTGTTACATGATGTATCATGTGGTATGGGTAAAACTTTGCCACCTTGACTGGTACCGTACCGATAAAGTGTCTTGTCCATGGACTAAAGGCATGCCAACAGAGAAGCAGCAGTGTGGGCACGTTTGGTTATTTAGTTTTCCACAACTCAAACAGTTAGCATTAATCATTGGGTTCGGGTCCCAGTCGGGTCAGTTTATTATTATTATTATTATTATTATTATTATTATTATTCTTTTACTTTTAGACTAATGTATTCCCACACGGTCAGATGGTTTATTTGTCAACCCTTCTACCTTGTAATTTCATTTTGCTATCTTTTTTGGTGCTTTTGTCTGCTAATGAACTCTGGAGAATAGAGAGCGCGGCGTTGCGTCATCGAGGCGGTTATGGGGTATGGTGGAGAGTTGCGCATGGTGTTTTTGGTTGGTGTGTGTCGGCGGGGAGGGCTTTGCGCTTTCGGCCAACACCCTCTTTCAAAATGGAAGCCTATAGCATCATTATCACGGCGGTAGGGTCTTTGAGGGAAGGAGAAACACCAGGCCGACACGTTGCCGAAACGAGGCTTCACATTTGACGCGCTACTGTAACTGTACTAGTACTAGGTGCGCGTGTTTAGTATTAGTGTACTACAAGGTATTGGATTAGATACACCCTGACTGAAATTTGTGGCATAAAAAATGCAATCGAACAAACTCGCGACTAACTGAGATAAAAACTCATGGCTTTTCTTCCTGACAAAAAAGTGATAAGGTGCTAGCGCGTCACCGTCACTTTTTTATCGCAGTCGGCCTTCAACTAATTAGCTTTAGTGCAAATTGTTGTTACCAGATGGCACAAGATGGCCCTACGGCAATCGGGCGGCGGCAAGTTTCAGCGCAGGTTTCAAGCGAAAACGAATTGGACAAGTCAGTTTCACGCTTCTTTTTGGTTGAAAAAAAAATTCCACACACATTAGACACCACGGGGTGTAAGCAGTTTTTAGGGCAGTATCCTCTTTGGAAAACGACACATGGAAATCGTTTAGTCGTGTAGCATTATTGTGGCAGATCCGGGCCGATCATTCTCCCTAGCGAAGTGTTTCCTGCCATCTAGTGGATAAATATTGTACTAGCTATATAGCGTTCAAGACCAATTGAGATAACTTCACAACGGTTACGCCTTTCATGAATAGCGAGCGATCGGTTCAGGTTCTCAGCCCGCAGTAGAACGTTTAGTTTGGTTAGCATTGCAATGCAATTTCAAACAGTTTTCTGCCTTGCAAACTGTTACATGTTGTTCGATTTACATCTTTCTATTTATGCTCACTTGCACTTTGTTATGCCCTTTTTTTTTGATAAATTAGAATTTTGCTGCTTAGCCTGTATGGCACCGCAACCCAAACTGTGAATAAAATAAAGTAAAATAAGCAAAGTAAAGTCGTTTAACATAGTTTTATTGATGTCGTAATAAGTAGCGAATTACACATAGAGGCTATTCAATAGTGTGCATACGATTGATGCATGCAAAGTATTCCCTCTTCCAGCTACGATGGTAAACTGCGATACTTATGCTTCGAGATTATGGGATGGCAACCGCCATGACGGCTTAACATGGTGAGCAAATTCAGTGGCAGTACCTCAGTAATTTCGGAGAAACTTAAAGCAACATACCGCCTGCCTTATAATCAGCTACGCGTCGATCGCATCCGCACTTTACCATAACCAAGGTCAACTGAGACAGTAGCTTCGTTCCTCGCAGAGAAAGAGAAAAACGAAGCTACTATCTGAGTTAGCATTGCGCCTAATAGACAAGACAAGCCAGCGTGAACGCATTAATTGCGTCGTCACAAACCGGAATGATTCTTGTATTTTAAAATCACAATTTATAATTTTCCAGACTAGTGTCTTATAATTTTGCTTCGGCGATCTATTGGAATAACTAATTTTAATTTTTACTGCATTAGTCTTTTAGACTTTTGATCTCAATAGATTACTAGCAAACGATTAAAATTAGTAAAACTTCAAGGTCATTGTAGGTGAGCAAAGCATCATATACGTTCTGGAAGAACGTAAATAAAGTTCCCAATATTCAACGTACAATCTCCTAGACGCCACATTTTAAACGGATTTTTAGCAAGGGAATGACTAACGGTAAGGAAATAGACCTTTGGGGCCGCACTTGATGTGGAGGATCGAGAAAAATGGCACTGGGATGTATATCCCTTTAAGTCCAACGATAGGGATTAGGGGAACAGCTACAGTTAATCCTAGCACAGCCCAACGTTTGAACTAATTTTTTAATAGCTGTTCCGATTTTATCAATTTAATTTATTTTTGCATAGTTTTTAAGATATACAGCATTTTCATAGTTGTGGCAACCTGTCCGTAATAGGACTATGTGTGTTGCCTTTTTCACACACCGCAGGAGTGATTACGACGGGAGTGAATGGTGCGTTTTTCACGAATCTTATTTATAAAGGCAAGAACAGACCCGAGAACTGTGGGCACCAGGGGCCCGATATGTTTCTTCTGTTTTAATCTGAAATTGCTACGATGCTCTTTATAGTGGATTTCAATAATTTTGTAAATACAATAAACAAATAAATAGATTTGTAGGATTGGCCTCTTGAGAATATCATTCGGACGAGAACAGGAAGTTAGCTCCGCCATGTTAGCATTAACAGCGTCGGCAAAGTGCCTGAAGGACTCCAGATTGCGAAGGTTTGGAATGCATCGTTTCTAGTAAAGTTTCTAGTAATGTTTCAATCCCTCCTCCCTGCTATAACTTGTACAACGCCCCCCCCCCCCCCACTCAGTAGAGCAGCGACAATGCCATATTATTACTTATTACACAAGGTGAAATCAAAAGTTCCTTGCACCCCACTATGGCTGCCACCAAGATAGCCACACGATCGGCTCTTGCAAATTGATCTCAAGAGGAGGATGACAACGAGCTTTCAAAACCTGATCGGTTGCAAGGACGCATGAAGCATCCAGGAGGGATGTTTTTTTTTTTAATAATCAACGAAGTAGTGTGATACTTGTGTGATCGCATGGATGGTGTACCCCCCTAAGTACCGCTCACTATGTTGTGTGCCACTCACTCCACGTTTGATGAACGGTACGGAGCAAAAATCCTGCTTCAAAGGCTCAGGACCATCCCAGAGGATCACTACCGGAAAAATAAGGGCGCACATACATACTACGGCTGCTGCATCAACATTTTAACGGTGCTTCAAGGAATGGAAATTGACGACCTACCCACTGTTGCAAAAGACATTTCACAGCTACCACCTGAAAGCATTGACAGCACCATGGCCAAAAGAATCGAAAGCCTAAATTACGACAAGTTCTTGAAGGATACTGTGCAAACTGCGACGAACGGACAGAACAACCTGTTAAAAGCTTTCAAGGACTGTGTATTAATCAAGTGTGGCAACGATTGTGGTGTTACAAGATGGTGGCACCAAGTCCACAACCGATGTAAACAATGACACGGCCAACAAGCATTCGTCGCTTGTTTCTTTCCCATAAGCCATTTGAAAATAAAGATGGGCAAAGACGGGTGAGTAAGGATACTTTAGATCAGCTTCCTGTGCCAGCTGCTGCTGGTGAATTTCCTGCTGCGGATAATAGCGTGCATGTTGAGAAAGTGGCGTCAACGAACCAAATAATGGAGTGGGTGATGACCACAATCTGAACAGCCCCCAATGCTTTTGTTCTGATGTGGCCATGGAATTAAACAACTTTTCTGTACCAACTTCCAAGCCAATACGAATGGCTGGTTCTCTTGGTTTGTGGATTACGACGGTGTCCACACAGTATGCTTGCATTCTCGCTGTTTGCTGTGAAAGTGGTATGGCAGCCTTGTTAATGTGCACCGTCTAATGGACATCCCTGTTAACCGGAAGAGTTTGACAATTACCTGGGAGAGATTGTAGCTGTTATTGACTCGATAGCTGTGCCATGTTCGTAAAGAATATGAACACAAGCATTACCCAACAACAGTTGATGTATCCTGCTTGATCTCCACCTACCTGGAAATATTCAAGGATGGATGATGAAGATTTTACCGTATTCGTAAATAAACAGAGGCAGTGCCACAACGCACCGGTTGTTGTTGCCTCACCTATTGTCTCGCCTATTTGTGTCCAAACTACATCCTACTGCTAACAAGATTGCATAGCGTCTGGAAGATTGTAACATCCAAGCGGACTTCATTAGATACTCAGCTAGAAATGAAACTATTCTTCATTTAAGATTTCTGTGACACCAGAAGAGGAAACGAGGTTATGAATGGGTCTATTTGGCCGGGACATGTTGCTTTGAGTCAGTTTTACTACTCGGGGCCCAGGACTTCACAAAAACAGTAATGGATCTAAAATTCATCACGTTTAATTGCAAATCGATCAAACGGGCCGTGCAAGGGCTGAGAAGTCTTCGCAGTAACTGTAACATTGTGCTTCTGAAGAAACTTAGGAAAATTGGAAATTAGGCCAACAGCGAAAATATATTTATTTCTGAAGAAACTTGGCACCACTTGAGTGACCTCTCTATGTTGGACGATATCCATCCCGAGTTCTGCACTATGCGTGGACCCATGGTAGGTCGTACGGCAGGCTTGCCATTCCTTGGCGCAAGTCTCTCGGTTTGCGGATTACGACGAAGCCTACGCAAGATGCTTGCATTCTGTCTGCTGTGAAGGTGGTATGGCAGCCTTTACCTTGCTAATGTGCACCTTCTAGTAGACATCCCTGTTAACCAGGAGAAGTTTGACAATTACTTGGGGGAGACTGCAGCTGTTATTCTCTCAATAGCTGTGATTGGTGACTGGAATGCCAATGTGGGATCGGTCTGCTTTAGTGAAATGAAAGAACTGGTGCACCGACAACTTTCGGAATATTGTGGACAGTGATTGGCTGGATGAAGACTCTGTCTGCATTAATTTTGTCAGCAATTATACTAGGTCTACCTCCTGGATCGATCATATTGTTGGGAGAGGAGCTGCTGTTCATTCCACGAGATGATGCGAGATCCTTTACGATGGTAGCTTCTTGGATCACCTTCCAGTTTCAATCAGTGTTTATTTCCGTGGGCTCGAGACTATGGGTCCTAGTGTTAATATAACGTGTGGTGATGAGGCCGCTGATGCATACCAGACTGCCAGAGGAACTCAGTATTACACTCAACTGGCACAGAAGTATCTGTCAAACATTGTCCTTTCTCTTTCTGTGGAAGTGGTGGAATGCAGGGATCCGAAGTGTGTGAGCAACAGACGCAGAAAAGCTATTGACATTTTTGGTAGTGGTGTTGAGGCTCTAGCTGCAAAGCTGAAAAAAAGTGACCAAACGAAGTGCAAGATATGTTTTCTACACATATTTTATTCCTTGAAATTTATCCAGGTGTAAAGAATAGTATGGCAGTCATAGTTTTATGATGTGATTTACTGCCAATATTGCTATACGTCACAGTTTTGTTTTTTGGTTAAGACAACGTAAGAGAAACGGATTGCAAATAACCCACGGAACGGACATTAGGTGATAATGTATGTTACAAAAGTTCTGAATCATAATAATTTAACATTCAGTTCGTCCAAGAATGATAAAACAAACATACTACATTTTTAACCCTTTTTCAGACAGTGTTTTTGGCCATGAATCGAAATAATAATTCGTCATATGAACCTGATGAAAATATCAAATTGTAAAAGAAGAACTGTATGAGCAGTTTAGTTTACGGTAAAATGGGATCTGCATCATGCAGCCATGATCACTTTTTGAGCTCTCCACATTCTCCACTGATAGTCATCTTACTGAACAGGAACTAATATTTCATTATAACGAGACATCAACTACACCAACTTGTACACATCAACTTCTACACCCACTTAATTCAACCAGGGAAGATCAGTATGATAATGTGCAGATAACCACAGGGTTAACGGGGTATGTCACAGATGAGGTTGAGAAGTTCAGTCTGCCACAGAACCCAGCAAACAGCAACAACAGAGTACAGCCAAGCATCCCAAAAGACACCCTAAACAGCCAGCTTCAACAACGTCATCATCCATGTCCCGCCTGCGTGAAGACCTACTAACACACAAAAAGTAGGGTTACGGTTCTGTACTTCTCGTTCATTTTCTACTACACACTAAGGTATTTAGATTGGAAACGAACCGTGCACCCTCAACAAAAAACAGCCTAAGCATCCAGCTTCGTTCTTCTGAAGCTCACAGTGGTGTGAAGACAAAAAATTTTTTAATCATCGTCCACACGCACAGCTTGTAATGTATTTCCTACCAGGAGTTCTTGGTTGGAATTATGCTATGCAAAGTCAACAGATTCTGCGAGCAGTTCTAGGAGCTTAGGCTATATAATTATGTAAATTCTGTTTCTGAAGTTCAAGATGGTGATGATGATGGTCAAGTAACAAGGAAATGGTTTAAAAGAACACACACCAATTTTGTTATGATGTATTTCTCACCAGGAGATTTAAATTGCCAATTAAGCCGTGCAACCTCAGTAGACACAGCTTGCTTCTGAAGCAGAATCTGGTTCTATCCTTACTTACGCCTGAGCACCTAGATTCTGCTTCCGAAGCTCACAATAATGTGAAGACCAAAGCAAAGAAAGGGCTCAAACCACCACATACCAGTCTTGTTATGATGTATTTCACACCAAGAGATTTAAATTGTTAAGTCATGCAACCTCAGTAGACACAGCTAGCTTCTGAAGCAGAATTGAGAAGGTTAGGCCTGAGCACCTAGATTCTGCTTTTGAAGCTCACAATGACGTGAAGACGTAGAAGCAAAGAAATGGTTTGAACCACCATACGCCAGTCTTGTTACGATCCATGTCACACCAGTATGTTAAGACTGCCAATTAGGTCATGCAACCTCAGTCGGCACAGCTAGCTTCTGAAGCAGAATCTAATGCGCAGGCCCGAGGACCTGGATACTGCTTCTGAAGCTCACAATGACGTGAAAACCTAGAAGCAAAGAAAGGATTTGAAACACTATACCAATTCTCTGTGGTATTTCACGCCAGGAGGTTTATAATATTTAAGGAATACATTGATCAAAAGTGGAAACCATAACATGATTGATCATGCTTGGTAAAGTAATCTTCGAACATACGAAACAATGGCGCAGTTCGCCTCCATATCACCTTCTTAAACGGTGAAAATCTTCGAAATCTCTCGTTAGGGTTATGGCTTGAAATCTAGGACTACCATTAGTTTTCACTCATTTGACAATGCAAATCTAACTGGTCAGATGGCTAACTGGCTAAGAGCAAGATTGCGGTTGTCCCATCATGCACTGGCTCCCAGCGTGCATCCATCCCGTCACGCCACGCATCTGCTCAACTACACAACATCTCATTTCCCTTGTTTGCCGAAAGCATAAGTTAAAATGAAAAATGAAGAACAATAATTATACATGCTGTGTTTCATTGTTCGGCTAAATTACAGCTTAAATGTGGCTACTTGGGATGTTTATGCGTTATGTGTCAGGCCATTATTATTTTGATGGATATAGAAACAAGGATTATTTATTAGCTTGATGGAAACACTAAAACTAGCCTACTTTTCGTCCTGTTGTATGATAATCAGGTTTCTTCAGATTCAATTTTTCTGTGCTCATAGACGATTGTCTCTCACCACATACCAAGTTTTCATACACGAACTTTACAATCCTCTCTTCGTAAGTAGATCTACTCACACTAAAAAATGAATTGAATTCGCAAGCACGTTTCGTACGAGCTAAGGGAGCGTTCACAAATTATGTAACACTGTTTTCTACCAATTTAGACCCCATTACGACCCCCTTTGTAACACCATTGTTAGCACTTGGCATAACTCCCCACCTAAAAAATCATGATTGTTACCCCCCCCCCCCCCCTTCCCACTCATTTTGTAATTCTTTGGATGAATTCGCTTTTGTAAGCTGTTCTAGGGATGTAATGACCAGTGATTTTAGAAAATATAACTAAAAGTTTATTTTTTTTTT
>JAHWFP010077799.1:21152-33068 GCA_023313725.1 Lithobius niger
CCCCCTTCCCACTCATTTTGTAATTCTTTGGATGAATTCGCTTTTATAAGCTGTTCTAGGGATGTAATGACCAGTGATTTTAGAAAATATAAATAAAGTTTTTTTTTTTTTCAAAAATCACTGGTCATTATATCCTTAGTACAGCTTATAAAAACGAATTCATCCCAAAAAAGTACACATAACTTGTAAACACAAGTCAAGAGAAATCATTTAGCTAATAAAGCCTAGCGAAAAAAAAATTAGAAAACATTCAGCAATTCAAAAATAGTGTTACGTAATATGCTACTTGGTCATAATCCACCGTTCCCCATCATAACAGAATATAACAGAAGCATAAGCCTACATTTTGCCCACCTAGTAGCATGAGCGTACGTTAAGAAGTTGGTCGAGCATAAAGACTACATTTTAATAATATACAACTACAACATGGTTTTAATCTAAAGTACACAGAACATTTTCGGTTTACGCCGCATTTTTTGTGGTGGCTAGGCTAAGGCTTCAGCCGTAACTTTTACGGCGGCTTTTCGGCTTACTAGAAAAAATTCGGCGTGGTGGCTAAAGGCGGCGGCTTCGGGGACTAGTTCCAGCAACGTCAAGTGTGATTATGTGATTCTACATTCTTATTTTAAGAATCCTGATAGTAAGTACATAATTCACACGTATAAAATACTGTACTTGTTCATTGCATCCAAATTTTATTCAGGTATGTATAATAAATTGCACACGTTTTAACATAATATGACAATCAAAACAGCAACTTCCGTTACACGCACTTCCAAACTCAGGTACAACCACAGCCAGGTTAGTTTGAAATTTCACCGCTTGGTGTAGAGATGGCAGCACCTAGCAAACTTGCTCTTCCTTCTCCGTCAATGGTTGATTTTACTTGCCTAATTTGTCTTGATCTGATTCGGCCTTTACTGTAGGTGGCTGTGGTACAACACACCCTTAACGGTAGCATTGTAATCAATTGAAATAATAACTAAAACTTTTCAAATTCGAAATAAATTATTGTTACATAATTTAAGTGGCATTATCATCAATTGAAAGCTGTACGAAAATACTGTGGTGCCATCCAGCAATAGTGATGTTAATCTCTACAGCTTGTTCTCACGTGCAAGAGGACGTATTATGCATTTCTTCGCTAGTGCTAGATAGTACTGTATAGTGCTAGATGGAGCCAGAGTCTGCAGGCTTTCAATGTCACTTTAAGATCCTTAAGAGGTTAATAGAAAATCCATCAATCAATTTTTCGGAGGACAAATTCCAACAATGCAACCATATGTGGTTATTGATTAAGGCGCACGATATCCTTTTTTTGTTGGCATGCACGGAGAGCAACATTAACAACGACAAAGAATTTTTTCGTAGTAGGGGACTCAGTTTAAACAATCCAGGTTTCAGGTTAAAGCTGACAGTTTAAAATAAAAACACGCAAAGACTTTAACTTAGTGCCATCAAGACTTCAAAATTGGGCGAAACGTTTAGCATTTAATTGAAGGAAAACGAGTGTTGGCTGCCTGCGAACTCCACCTATCAAATCTCAGTATTAAAGATTCAATTGCTGCGCTCCTGTCCGTTCTCGACCCACCCCCTGTGTAGAGGGGCACACATGCTCCCACTACACGGACAGTTTGTGGTGGCAATCCCTGGAAATACAGGGTGGTCCACAAAAAACTGACGACCCAACATTTTCTACGTCCAACTTTTCTAGTTAGCACCCCTCAGAACCAAGAGGACAGAAATAAAATCTAATGAAACGGAAGATTTCTGTCCTCTCCCGGTGCTGAGGGGTGCTAACTAGAAATGTTGGACTTAAAAAATCTTGGGTCGTCAGTTTTGTGTGGACCACCCTGGATGGACAACCTGCGTTTGCGGCAAAGCTTCATGCTGGAGTGTTTGCATAATGTCAGCGGTGACGACGCTCTTACATTCAGAGACAAAACGGATGGTAACAAAGAAGATCTTTTCGATGGTGTAATCTTTGAAATTTTGACACCGTTTACAAACACTTGGACACGCTGGCAGATTCACTTGCGAACTTGGCTTCTGAACAGCTGGTTGGATGTTTTCTGTTCGTGAATGTACGACACCTGGCAATTGAAAGAGTGGATTATCACGCCACGTGTGTGTGTTAGAAGCGGACGTTGGAACATTAAGAACTCTGGGCACGGAAACAAAATTTGACATGTCAATCACAGGGTTTCTTAGCTGGTCTGAGTGTTTCCGGACAACTGCACCGTTATTTAATTTTACATGATAATGCAAATCGCCATCCGTTGAAATCTCATTCCCTGCTTCCCATCGGTATTTGGAATTTGGTTTATACGACCAACACCATATAGGTTGGCGAACTTCATAGTATATTTGCTGTTTATTGACAGATGGTGTTAATTTACATAACATAGCTTCTTCGACTTTGTCATTTACAGACGGCACCATTAGTGACAGACCATGTCCTCAGACTTCTATGAGAAATAATTGTGCTGTTGTCTGCCCGGTCGTACAATGCTGGTGAAGACATTCGAAAATTATTTACTGCATTTTCTAGATTTAACTCTTGTGTTTGACTAGCCTTAACCCTACGTTTCATGCTATGGACTAAATTTTTGGCTGCACCATTTGAGCATGGCAAATACAGAATATTTGTTGTATTTGTTGAATTTCTAAATGCCAGTACATTTAGAAATTCTGCGAATTCGCCACTTAAGAAATTTTGCGCATTGTCTATGATACATGCGCTAGTAGTTGTTATACACAAACGGGAATTTCGACTGCATATCAAGTTTCCCCCAAACATGGTCCTGCAAAATCAAGATGGCTTCTACTCCAGAGCTTAGCTGTATGTTCCCATACATGTTTTGAGCCAATAATATCAAGTTGGCACGCTTCACAACATTTAATAGTTTTTTTTCCCAATTCAGCATCGATTTTAGGCCACCAGACTTAATAATGGGCAAACACCTTTATCCTCACGATCCCATAATGTCCCTAAAAATTACTTGACCTTTTAAAGATAATTCAGTAAGGCGCCGAAAATAAGGTTTAAAGTTTCATCACCAACTTTGTCAGGCCAACCCTCGTTAGTGTGACGATACGCTGTTGATAAAAATTTGTCCTCGAAAGTAAATTTTCCAAACTGGTCTCACAAAATTGGTAAGGAGTCAATGATGTTGCTCTTCATGATAGGGTAAGCAGGAATTTTTTCAGTAGGAGGTACATGTGGCAAGGGCATTTGGTACCAAAAAAAACGGCTGTTATATTTTGTTCGCCTGGGACATGCTCAAAATGGTAACTATTCAGGTATAGCGCCCAATACTAAACACGAGCTGCAACTAGAGCTGGAATAGCAGACATACTGCCAAACACCTAAAGCAAAGTTTTTTTGTAGTATCAATTTCCTACCAAATAGAAATTGATTGAACCTCTTTACCCCAAACACTATTCATAACGCCTCACCATCAAACTGAGCATGGCCAAGCTCTGCTTTACCGAGTGCTTGTGCGACAAAATCAACACGCTTCTCTTCCCCCAATGTCATTGTATGCATAAGTAATGCACTGACCCCTACAGGAGACGCATCACTAACTAAGTTCAATGGAAGGTTTGGGTCATAATGCACTAGGGCTTGAGATTCAAGAAATGCTTTCTTAGCATCAGCCACAGCTGCTAAACAATCTTTCGTCCAGAGCCATGGGGTTTTCGGTGACAAGAGTTTATTTCGGAGAGCCAGCAGAGATGCCAGATGGGACGCAAACTTAACTATACTGGTTCATGAAGCCTAAACAACTCTTCAATTCAGAAACATTACTTGGTTCCAGTGCAAGCTGTGTAATCAAAAACCTTGGGTAGGTTCAAGTGCACCCACAGGGGGTGGACTCGAACATTGAGAAAGGGTAAAATGGTACCGTATATGAAATCAACAACATGCACACTGGGAAGAAGTCTCCACTCCATCTCTTGCCATATTGGAAAGAAAAGCTTAC
This sequence comes from Lithobius niger, assembly GCA_023313725.1. Taxonomy (NCBI): domain Eukaryota; kingdom Metazoa; phylum Arthropoda; class Chilopoda; order Lithobiomorpha; family Lithobiidae; genus Lithobius; species Lithobius niger. The sequence goes on from JAHWFP010077799.1 coordinate 25,139, forward strand.
ATTTTAACATTTTATGCTTGTAGCAGTTTGCGTAAAAAAAAGGCAACCAGTGTCTGGGTGAGGGGCGGCTTCAGCCCCAATAACCCCAATGTAGGAGCACTCTTGGGTAGGTTAGACATTCCATGCTTATTAAATCCTAAGTATTTAATTTGCTTTTTATTAAATTCAAACTTAAATTTCTTTACTCGAATGCCAGAATCCTGAAAGGATGAGCATACTTTTAATCAATGTTGCATCTTGCTCCTCCTCCTTCCTGAGACCAATTGTCATCACAAAGTGGTTCGGATCCTGGAATATCCTTCAGTGCACACTCAATGCGTTTCTGGAAAATTCCAGGGGCACTAGCAACCCCCAGGGAAGGGGACGCTTTGCCACTGGAATAACTCTTTGCAAGTTGAAATTGTAAGGGTCGGTTTAGAGTATTCATCGAGCCCAACTTGTAGAAAAGCGGCACATCGAGAATTTGTCACTTCCTGCCAGTTCTTCCACACGTGGAACGGGGAAGTATAAGATTTCTAACTCTTAGTTGACTGTTAAGATGTTGTTACCAACAATCCTAATGTCACCATTAGGCTTGAAGACCAACACTACTGGGTTTGCCCAGGCGCAACAATCTACCGGTGTCAAAATCCCCCTCCCGAATAGTTCTTTCACACGTGGAACAGGGAAGTATACGATTTCTGCTCTTAGTTGAATTTTAAGCTGTTGTTACCAACAATCCTAATGTCACCATTAAGCTTGAAGACCAACACTACTGGGGTTGCCCAGGCGCAACAATCTACCGGTGTCAAAATCCCCTCCCGAACCAGTCGATCGATTCCAGATCGATCTTACCTCTTACAGCTATGGTCTCAGGTTGGGCTTTACAATATTTTGGTATAGCTCCTAGCTTAAGCCTGATACTGGCCTTAAAATTCTTGAATTTTCCCAACCTGGTTTAAATAGGTCTGGAAGCAGTTCAAAGATCTCATTTTCAGTAACAGAGCCTACAAACTTGGTAACACTTTCAGGATTAGTAGCTTCGATATTAAAGAACTGATTCAGGCTTAGTTTGAAGCGGGATATCCACCCTGTCCCTAAAACGTCAGGTTGGTTACCAGGTGCGACAAATGTACTTAAGATTTTCGACCTGGTTGTTTAGTTTTAAGTTTTAGTTTAATAACCCCTAATGGTTTGACCATCTCACCAACCCACGATTTGAGTGTGTTGTTGGTAAGACTCAATTTTATGTGAGAAAAGTAACTATTATACCAACTCGGGGAAATAAAGGCCGAATCACATCCTGAATCTACTTCGAGCGGTAATCTGTGACCGTTTAAATCAGAATGTGAAACCAATTTGTATAATTGACACGTAAGTAAAGTAGGTCACAGTGTTATGCTAGAACTCAAGCTGTCATCAAAGTCAACACAAGCGGCATCTGAACAGGAATTTTCCAATTTTATGCATGATGTGCTTTCCTTCTACCCTTTTTTTTGCTTTTTCACACTCTTGTTTTCCTAAAGAATCGGATGGGCACTAATTGTCTAACAATCCTCGTGCTCAGTATCCAAACATTAGAGTCAATGGTGAGACAAAATCGTAATCGTGACGTAATACAATGTCTTGTCGAGAGCCAAACGAGACCTAGCTCACAATACCCGACTACTACAATAAATTTCAAAACGTTGGTTACATACATGTCTCGTGTCAGTAAGACGTAACGTTTGCATCAAGGTGACGATTTTGTCTCGCTGCTGTCTCTCGAGTCCCCCAACGACACCAACATTAGCAACATGTCCTAGCTTGTCTACCGACAGCGTCAGTTATCACTTAAACCTACCCAGACGTCGGCAACAAGCCTGGGAAATGTAGGAAAGCATACTACAACAAGGTGCAGTGCAGCAAAGCTCGGTCTTCAGTTGTGTCCCGCTTTTGTGCTGGCAGCGAACAGGTCAGTAGTAGAAAACTGTTTTAACGAATGACGCGATAACTGATACTTTTTTTTTACCAAGGCATGGGACCGGACACTGTTATTTTAGCCCGGGTAGGCCCGAGTTTGGTGCCGCCCCTGAATAAATACGTGGTTTCTGTCAACGTATGAACATATGAACTTGATGGTACCACAGGAAGTCCTTCTGACAATAATTTTCTGACCACACTTTCCTACCTAAGAAAAGCACAAGTGTCATCAGAAGTTTTTCCCTCCCTTCCTTAACCAAAATTCAAGGTCCATTAGGAGCGAATGTGTTCCAATCACTTGACACAAACGCAAGTATTGTAAACCCACCAAAGTAGTAGCGATTTCATGGCATTCATTCTCGTACAAGGTCTGGGTATAAAATAAGGTCAAATTATAAAGCGTCAGGTCATGCGCAAAGTAAAGCATTATTGCTCTACTTTGAATTTATAAACACGCCCCAAGATTAGCATAACGGTTGCAATTTTGCGTTGATTGTTTATTTCTTTATTGTTTTAGGCTTAAACTGGGACCTTGTGCGTGTGCAAATACACCAGCCAGATCACAGAATTGCAATAAACAGTTGGTGGTCTAAGACTTACCGGTAGCGGCGGTCTTCAACTCTGTACATGTACCCAGTTGCGGGGTCAACGTAATACGTGAGGCCAGTTGCGGGGTCAACATAGTAAGTGCCTTGAGTTGCTGGGTATTGCTGGTAAGCATAGATGTAAGTTGTCTGTCCAGGTGGTGGTGGTGGTGGTGGAGGTTGATTATATCGTTGTTGAGGATACTGGGATGCCACTTGCTGTGCAGGTGGTACAGGTGGTGCTGGGGGCGCTGACGGTGTGACATGCGTGTTAGTTGTTAATGTGTCGTAAGGAGGTGGTTGGTCTTGATCTGGTTCTTGCAGGAATATTGGAAGTTTGTTCTTGCCAACATTGGGACCTGGCATTGGGAGATGAGTAGCCATCTGAAACCGTTTAAGAAAAAAAACGGTCAGAAACCATTCTTCCAATATTGATAAAAAAAAACACAATTCTAACAACTTTGTCCTTGTGATGCGCTCAATATAAATATCTGTTCCGAATCCACCCGGTAGGAATTTGACAGGGACCATCTTCTACAAACATGAAGTGTAGTGTATGCCGAAGGCTCTAATTATATTTACACCATAGAGTTATATTTACATTAAGAGTGTACCTCACAGGCATTTATATAACCACGTTAGTATGATGTCCTTCCGACGCCATATTCTTACCTAGTTAATAAAAAATTAAAGCACCCTTCAGGGGAGGGCGCACTTTCTGCCAACCACCAGCTGACTAGGTATGCATTCTTTCTTTTATGTTCTAGGGCCACGAGTTCCTCAGACATCACAATTGGCGACGAGTAAGAGATATTTCGGATATGACGAATTCTACATGAATTCCACACGAGTTTCTTGAAACGGAATTCGATCCATTGTCCAGTGATAGGCAGCAGTTAACTAGATGTAGTTAAAACTACTAGTTACACTTTCAATGTAGTTCAACTACTACCGAAATTATCGTTGATAACTGTTTTTTGTGGTAAAACTACGTATCGTTTAACGTTATACTTTTTTTTCCCATTTTCACAGTCCAACCGGTAATTTTGTAGAAAATTAAAGTTCTTTATTATTTCTGTTAGGAAAGGTTAAATACAATGCTGAAATTCTTCCAATTCTGGGAAAAACAGAATCGGACCATCCCACTGATCACTGCAATTAAGCAATGGTACTTGAACTGTTTTTGATACACCTCTCTGCACCAGGCAGCACAGTGACAAAAGAGCAGCAATGGGTGACATGTGAGACTTGAGTTTGACTTACGTGTGTGACCATTTCATTCAGCTTGTACGTGGAGTATGTGCAGGTTGAGCTATGTTGCTTTCGTTCGGGTCCCTTAAAACAGCGTTACAGTCCAGTAGAAAAGTGAGTTGACCCAAACATTTGGTCCAAAAAGCAAATACAACGAAAATGCCATTGGAATGACTATGAGACATCACTGTTAAACTGCAACCAAATTCAACTTTGGGGAACCCTCTGAAAATGGCGGCCATGTTGGAAAAATGGCGACACAAACACCGATTTTTACAATTTCCACGAAAATGGCTACCTGCATGGTATAAATGCATCAGCACGAACTTAAAAGTAATTAAATTCTATACAAAAAAAGGTGGTTATAGAACTCTGTAGAATGAACGGTTACAAAGAAGTTATTACCGATTATATGTAATCCAATTTGGCGCCAGCTTGGAAAAATGCCAGCAAAACATATGTATTTTTCCTCAGTTCCCCCATAATGTTGTGTTAGGCGTCTTTCCGTACGTTTATTGGATCAAGATATTTAATCGCAATAAATTCATGTCACTGCAGTAACTACTGTGCAATGATCTGGGCGGAATTCGCTCTGGTATTGTCCTAATTACGAGCATTGTTTTAAACATGTAGGAGAGCTTGGGACCCAAACTGATGGAATTGTTCACTTACTGAAAAAAAGCATGAAATTTGGTATGGATGCTCATGAAGGGGAAAAACAGATATGATAGCAAGTTCAAACCCCCCTCCCCCCAGGGGGATGAGGGGGAGAAGGGGTGATTTATTCCCCCCCCCCATAACGGTTTTTTGGCTGTAACTCCTTAACCGTCAACAAATCATCAAAAGTATAATGTGAAACAAAAACGTTCAGCACACCTTTCTCGACAAGAAAGCTGATACACAAGATTTCAAGTTTAACCCCCCCCCCCCGTAGTGTGGACCGAGCGCTCCATTGTTCAAATGGTTGTTATAGTGACTTTCGGTTTCAAAATGCTCTTGCGATATTTCTAATAGCACGAAGTGGACATGCTTAGGTTTTTCCTAAAAGGTGGGGATCGATTCTTTCCATCTATTCTTACCGAAATTGTTTAACTAGGGACCGTCCTACGGCTACTTAAAGGTGAAGCGGTAATGGCGTAGCGGCAAAAGCGTTTGGTGATTTTTCGTTTTCAAAATGCTCTTGCGAGCTTTCTAATGGACTGAAATGGACATGCCTATAGGATATTTTAAAAGGTGGGGATCTATCTTTCCATCAATCCTAACGAAAATGGTTTGACTTAAATAGGGACCGTCCTACGTTCATTTAAATGTGAAGACGTAATGGCGTAGTGGCGAAGGCGTGTGGTGACTTTCAAATTCAAAGCGGTCGTGCGAGTCCTCTAATATCCCGAAATGGACTTGCTTAAGATTTTTTGAAAGGTGGGGATATATTCTTTCCACCAATCCTAACCAAAATAGTTTAGCCTAGATACAAATACAAATACGAGCATTACGATGGAACTTAGCAATTGAAATTAGCCGCTACACCAATTACAGCTATACTCTTCAACGGGTTTAGGACGGTACCTACCCGAGAAAAACAATTTCGGTTAGGATTGATGAAAATAATATACCCTCCACCTTTCGGAATACCCTAAGCAAGTCTACTACGGGTTATTAGAAAGCTTGCAAGAGCACTTTGAAAACGAAAATAACTATACGCTTTCACCGCTACGTCATTACCACTTCACCTGTATATATGTGTACCACGGTCCCTATCTAAGCTAAACAATTTCGGTCAGGATTGATGGAAATAATATATCCCCACCGTTCAGAATATCCTAAGTATGTCCATTGAAATCGAAAATCACCATATATGATTTAGCCGTTACGCTGTAACCTCTTCACTTTTAAATGGTGTAGGACGGTCCCTATCTAAATTAAACAATTTCTGTTAGGATTGGTGGAAAGAATATATTCCCACCTTTCAGAAAATCCTGAGCATGTCCATTTCTGTCTATTAGAGAGCTTGCAAGACCACTTTGAATTCGAAAATCACCATAAGCTTTCGCCGCTACGTCATTACTTCTTCACTTTTAAAAGGACGGTCCCTATCTACGTTAAACAATTTTGGTTAGTATTGATGGAAAGAATAGATCCCCACCTTTCAGAATATCCTAAGCATGTCCATGTCGAGCCATTAGAAAGCTCGCAATAGCACTTTGAAACTGAAGGTCACTATAATAACCAATTGAACAATGGAGGGCTTGTTCAAATTAAGTGGGTAAACTTGAAATACGATTTGGGGTTCAATGGTTGTTTTTCCCTTAAAGATGTGTATCACCTTTCTTGTCCAGAATTGCGTGCTGAACGATTTTGCTTCAGATTATAATTTTGATTTGTTGACGGTTAAGGAGTTACAGCCAAAAAACCGTTATTTAGGGGGAGGGGGGGGGGGGGGTTAAATCACCCTTTCTTCCCCTCAGGGAAGGAGGCTGAACTTCCTACCGTATCTATTTTTTCCCCTTCATGAGCATTCATACCAAATTTCATGCTTTTCACAGTAAGTGAACAATTTCATCAATTTGGGCCCCAAGCCGTCCTACATGTTTAAAACAATGGTCGCACTTAGATCAATATCAGGGCGAATTCCACCCAAACCATTGCACAGTAGTTACTGCAGTGACATGAATTTATTGCGATTAAGTATCTAGATCCAATAAACGTACGGAAAGACACCTAACACAACATTCTGGGGGAACTGAGGAAAAATTTAACATGTTTGGCTAACATTTCTCCAAGCTGGCGCCAAATTGGATTATATATCCAATTCAGCGTCGTCTCGCTTCGCTGGAGGACATTTCTTGTTTTAACATTTATGCTGCTGACGGAGAATTTCACACCAAAAAACGATCATGAACATTGTAGTGCACGTTTTTCGTAATGTTTCAGTTCATAAACAAACTATAACTTGTACCTATTCTTTCATTTTTCTTTGTTTAGCGGGAAATACTGTTTTATTGGACAAAAAAAATTCCATTTCCACCACCAAAACAACTTCAGATGGAATATCGAGCAAATTTTAGATCGTATCGTAAGTTTCAGAGTGTAACAGTCCTCATTATTCTTCCCTTACAATGCATAGGATTCCCATGCGGCTATCAGTTATGAAATGCCGACCATTTGCTATTTTAATTAACATGTTTTGCCAGTCTTACCTTTAAGGTATGAGAACATAAACAAGAGCCCGTCCGTTTTCAGAAGCCGTCCGTTAGTTAATCACGGAAGATTTTGGAAAGTGCCATCTGAAACTAAACACCTTCATGTAATTTCCAGTTCCGGTTTTGAGACCAAAATTCGCGGTGCGTGATCTGAGTATCAAGCGCCATGTTTGTTTTTTACCCTCCCAATTAACTAAATTACCATGACAACACTATTAGCTTATCACTCATGTCGACCGAAGTGATGACAAGATTGTTACTTTTAATGACATTGTTGCTTTTCTCAGCATATTACTTTTGTTGTGTTCCTTGTTTAATGTTGCAGGGGGGATTAAGACACAAGCTAGTGTGTCGCCCGTCAATTGCAACAACGACTGATCTACATTAATAAAAACGAGTTGCAGTGTTGTAAAACGGCTTCGCTACCCAGACGGACACCCGTCTAATAATAACAGTAACAATGCTGCGTTGATTCTGCGTTGATTGTCAACAACAATGTCTTTACAAACATCCACACTACCTCTGGATTGCACCACAGTCGTCGTCAACACAACCAGATTGGGACTTTTCAATATGACTATTGTAGTACTATAATACAAAAACTCCAGAAGCGTGAAGGCCATCAAGTTCCATGAAATTGCAATGGAGTTTAAGCGAACCACGCTAAATCGTTCAATTTTGGTACGTACCGACCTAAGTCTTCATCCTCTTCTCATTTCACGTTAAAAAAAAATGGGGGGAAATATTTTTTTGTTATGTAAACACGTTTTTTTAGCTCTCCAAACACGTTTTTTAACCACGTAACACGGTGGGCCCGGCCGTGTGAAGCGGCGGCCATGTTCCGGGATTCAGAGTAGCACGAAAAGTTGTCATCGCGAAAACGGAAAGTAATGTTTCAAACAATGTTGTTTGCGTTTTTTGTTGTTATTTTTTTTTAGGTTAGGTTAGGTAGGT
>JAHWFP010077802.1:0-21827 GCA_023313725.1 Lithobius niger
CCAGTTGATGTAATCTGTATTGATTTCGCGAAAGCCTTTGACTCGGTGGTACATTCCAAACTACTTAAAAAACTGCTTGATGTTGGTATCGACGGTAATATCTTTCTATGGATAAAAGATTTTCTTCGCAATAGATCGCAAGCGGTTAAATTAGGAGCTTCTCTGTCTAACTACTTGCCGGTTACGAGTGGTGTCCCACAGGGTTCAGTACTGGACCCCTTACATTTCACGATTTACATTTCTGATCCGTCAACCACCATTAATGGCATAAAAATGCCTAAATTCGGGGATGATGTTAAGATTTATAGGCCAATTACAACTGCTAGCGACCATACTCTGCTCCAAACAGCGATTGAACATGTAAACACGTGGTCCACTGGATGGCAGCTACCAATCAATGTCCAAAAATGCCATACTTTCTCAATTGGTAAAAATAATTGCAAATCTACATATTCACTAGATAACCACGACCTTAAATCGGAAGTTAGCATTAAGGACCTTGGAGTATACCTGTCATCAGACTTATATTTCTCTAACCACTGTAATCAGGTAGTTTCCAGGGCAAAGCGAATTGGATACATGCTAAGGCGATGTTTCACTTCTCGCGATGTGCCAACTTTAATTAAAGCTTATACCATTTATGTGCGGCCTATTCTAGAATATGCCAGTCCAGTATGATCTCCCCATCTATTAAAAGATATCAAACGTATCGAATCTGTACAAAGATCTTTTACCAAATATCTTTCAGGATGCTATAACCTCTCATATGTACAGCGACTAAACCACCTTGGCCTTGAGTCTTTGGAGCTGCGGCGACTTCATGCCGACCTTTGCCTTACCTTTTCCATTTTACGTGGACTTCTTGATTTCGATCCAAATCTCTTTTTTCTGTACTCGTGGCAATGGGTATACTAGAGGTCATATCCTTAAACTAACAGTAGGAGCAGTCAAAAAAGATTGCAGAAAGTACTTCTTCTCAAGCCGTGTGGTGCATCCGTGGAACTCCCTACCATCGGAGTTGGTAAACTCCACCAGTCTACAGCAATTTAGACGTGGTCTCAAAAAGACTGATCTTTCGAAATTTTTAAAGTGTTTCTGATTTTAACTTACAACTGCGTGATGTTAACTTTTTTGTAGCAACCATCTATGTTTTATGCATATTTTTCTATTTTAATATATTAGTTAAAATTGTTCTTAATTGTTTTAATTGTTTTTAATTGTGATAATTGTTTTAATTTGTTTTCGTTATTTTAATTGTTTTTAATTGTGACAATTGTTTTAATTTGTTTTAGTTATTTTAATTGTTTTTAATTCTGACAATTGTTTTAATTTGTTTTTGTTATTTTAATTGTATTTAATTGTGACAATTGTTTTAATTTGTTTTAGTTATTTTAATTGTTTTTAATTGTGACAATTGTTTGCCTGTATTATAATTTTTAGGACAGGTGTTAGTAGATACTGAGCATCCCTTCCTGATTTCCTTTTGCCAATTTTTGGTAATAAATTTAGTATTATTATTATTATTATTATTATTATTATTATTATAAGGGACAAATTATCACATAACAACATCAAAAAGATAATAAAAGAATGGATTCTTACTGAATAAAGAATTCTTATTAACAAGGCTCATATTTCAAAAGTCTTTACACCATGTAATAAAAAATATACATAAAAAAAAAAAAAGTTAAGAAATCTTGATTCTCTAAATGGGGAATCCAAGTGCGGATTGACGGTAAATCCTGACTTGTATAAATTTTCACAACATTAGAAAATTAAAAACTAAAACTAAAAACCTTTAAAGTAAATGCATTATAACAATTTAACAAATAAATAAATAAATAAATAAATAAATGAATATATGGATAACCTGCAGAATGTTACACTAGCCTACTACAAATTGATGCAAGTTAATATTACTCTGTATTGTTATGATTATTATTTTTTTTTCTGTTTTTGTGTTGTTTGTATTTATGTGCTGCCTCTCATACAAGCTCTCGAGCTTCGAGAATTTTTGTGCAATAAAGTATTATTATTATTATTATTATTATAGTACAAAGACCACTGCAAGATGATTATAAAGAAACATTCTTGACGTTCGCTATAGTTCCTGGGGTAGTTATGGCACCTGTGACACATGGAAAACAAAACAATAGTGAACCTATGTGACGCATAACATTATTTAGTAAACTTTTCATTCATATTAATTTTTATGTCTTCTACGTCAGAATGTTCCAAAACAAATTGGGGGCCCGCTTCCAGAGGAAGATGTACCGAAACCTGCTGGTGAATCTGTGGTTCACACCAGTCTGCTTAAATACACACATAAAGGAATTGCATAAATGAACATTTTGCAACTGATGTTACTATTGTTTCAACACAACTGACGTCAGAATATAATCATTGTTCAAGTAGGTATTAATAATATCGACAAAATAAACTGAACACACACAACAACAGCTATACAGGGTGAGGCAAAAGTCTGGTCACACGCAAATAATTACCGTTATAAGGGTCCTTTATGTTAATTCTGAAGACATATTTGTAAATAAAGTCAGATATTGCGAAGCCAATGAAGATATTTTCAATGACCTTGAAAACGGCATTCAAATTAAGTTCATCCGCTCTTTATCTTTCAAATGGCGCAAGATATAGCACAAAAGTTAATTACAAAATTGTACGCGAGCATCAAACATGACAAACTACGAAAACAGATTGAAAATCGGAGCATAATTGTAATAGTTACGAGGAAAACAAAATAATGAAGTCTTTCCTGAACGATGTAGGCTAACTGCCATGCAGTGAAGCTTATAAGCGAGTGCACGTATGTGATCAGTCTTTCCTGCGCCAATCAATGCAAGTGAACGAATGCAGTTCAGGCTGCAATAAAAGAAAACAGCGCATGATACGGATTAGACCTAAAGTATTGAGCCATCATTCACAACACAAAAAGTCACGTTCGGTATGTGATTATTTTCTGATTTTACATTTATTACGTTTTTACGGAACTAATGCCCCTTTGTTGCTCGGTCGCAACAATCGCCAAAACGCATTGTTCTTACGAATGCCCACACTTCATTTACAAGGGCGGAAAAACATTTTTCTGGGAGGGAAGTAGGACAATCGAAAAATTACACCCCACTTTACGCCCCCTGCTACTAGATTACGTACAACCACTTTATTTCTAAGGTACGATTATTTTTCTTGTTTTGTGCAATGTATGGAACCATAAAGAAAAAAATCATTTGAAGAAAACAGCGAATAAATAGAATATTTTCAAAGAATTTTCGCCTCGTTCTTTGGCGCTTTTTCATTCCTGTCCCTCTCAGCCCCCCCCCCTCCCCCAAGTTATTTACGCACACAAAAAATGTTTTCCCGCATTTGGAAATGAAGTGTGGGCATTCGTAACAACAATGCGTTTTGGCGATTGTTGCGACCGGGCGGGTTATCACTCAAAGGGGCATTAGTACCGAAAAAAAAAGTAAATGTAAAATCAGAAAGTAATCACATACCGAACATGACTTTCTGTGTTGTGAATGATGGCTCATTACTTTAGGCCTAACCGTATCATGCGTTGTTTTCTTTTATTGCAGCCTGAACTGGGGCTTGTTGCTCGTCAAACACGCGCGATGGTAAAACGTCATACTTGTGTACAACGACACGACTTTTTGTGCTGTTTCCTAACGGACGCGTTGTTGGTCATATTCGATGCGCGAGGGCTGACGTCAAAATGATGTCAGAGCCGCGAGACACGACCATCGAACGGAAGGGTCGCGTACTGCCATCGATGACAAGATTTAGATGTATGACAAGATTTAGATTAGGGGTTTGAATAATATCTCTGTAATGTGTGGTGCAGTGGCAACCCGGACCACTGCACTGTGACTGAGGTTGGCGCTAATGACCAAGCTGTCGACGCGCCATTAAGCCTCATTCCCCCCCCCCCCCCCATCGATGCTTGTTTATTATTATTAACAAAGCAAGGATCGTTGCCTCAGTATTTATAAGGTCCTTCGATTATATGAATTTGATCAGGCAGTAAACATAAAAACATTACATGAAACTAATAGTTGGATACGCGGTAACTTGCCTACATTTACATCAACATCCAGTGGCGGACTGGTAGGTCTAGACATGGGAAATAGAAGCCCAGTCGGTGATTTTGAATTAAGAAGTATCGTGGGGGGGGGGGGGTTTTGTCTCCCCCTTTACCTGGTTTCCTCCTTTTTGGGGGGGGAGGGGAGGGAGCGGAAGGCGGATTACGGACTATAGACTTTGCATTGTGAAATACGGTTTTGCTTTAAGTTGTACGTAAATATTGCATGTAGAAGTTGAGGGAACTAGGCCTCCCAACTTTCAGGCGAGATATCAATAAATGTATTATTTTGTTTGTTGAATGCCAAAGAGGAGTAAAGAGAACAACGGCAGTGTAAGAAATTTCGTAGGGAACTGAACAATGCCAGCTAGGAGACTGTGGAGGGCTGTTAGCTTCCCAAATGGTGTCTGGTGAAGGTGAAGCATTTTACAGCCCGTCAATGCATATACGGCTTCTAAAGCATAATTTTTCACATATATTCTCGACGAAGTTATTTAGCATTATGACAGGTTTTGGGTTTAGGGGGAGGGGGGTGGGGAAGGTTCCCGTCGCCCCCTTCCTTGAACCATTGCTCAGGGCATGTACCTCCCCTCTCGTTTTTTTAAAATGATTTGCTTATAATTTCTTTCTGCAGTTTAAAAATTGCAATGAGCGTCCATGCTTTGCGGAGGGATTGGGGGGGGGGGGGAGTTAAACGTGTAGGGGATGGGGAGAGACGCTGTAACCTTTCCCAGTCGGGTGCAGCAGGTAAAGCACTTCCATACATCGAAATATGACCTTAGGAAGCCACGCTCTTTGACGATTTTAACCATCATCCTTAAACGCTTTGCTCAACTCGCATTGTTTTAATAAAAATTACTATAAAAGTTGTAACTACGGCCGTAACCAAATCATACATTTAATAGCACAAAGTAGTGCATCAGGGCCGAAATTGTGGTGAGTAGGGGGTGCTCCAAACTAAAAAGTCAATGTCTGGAAAATGCACCCCAATCGGTGGAATAAAAAAAAAACAAGGTCTTCAAAGGTTTATTCCCCCCCCCCCCCCCCCCCCCACCATAAATTCCTAGATCTAGTCCTGTTCCAAGGTAAATCAACCTTTTCGCTGTGCGGATACGTGTAGAAATTGACCCAAAAAATCTGAAGAAATGTGTGATGCTGTCAGACTCATGCTGATCTGTGATACTTCCCAAAAAATATAAATAAACACTATATTAATACGACTCGACCAATTAAAATTGACAAGTTAATCAGTAAAGGATAATACGCGTTACTACAAATAACTCGCGTTAACGCTTAACGTTATTCGAACCAAAGTATTATTTGCATATACGTCTAACGTAGCTCTTTCATTTAGCATGTGATTACGTTTTATTATTTATTTTGTACCAAATTTAATTCGGTAAGTCACAATGTATCAGCTTACAAGCTATAATACATAACAAATTATTTTCTTAAAGTGACCGCAACTAAAATAATCTTTCAACCAGGAGGTATAACCCTTGGGGGAAAGAGATAATACAGGGTATAAAAGCAAGGTACACGCAGTGGTTGGCGTGGCCAGTCTATCAACTGCGTGAGGGGGGGGGGGGGAATGAGGCTTAATGGCGCGTCGACAACTTGGTCATTAGCGCCAACCTCAGTCACAGCGCAGTGGTCCGGGTTGCCACTGCGTGAGTGTTGAACCGTTGCTCGACTACGTGATAGCAGCGATGGTCACCCACCTAAAGCACATCGCGAGTTTGCTCTCGAAAAAACGTCATAGTGCATGTTTGACGAGCAACGCGCCCTGGACTCGTTCACTTGCATTGATTGGCGCAGGACTCTGATCACAGACATGCACTAGCTTGTAGAGGTAGCCCCTACTTCACTGTATGGCAAGGAAGACTTTGGTGCTATTTTGTTTTCCTTGTAACTATTGCAATTATGCTCCGATTTTCAATCTGTTTTCGCAGTTTGTCATGTTTAATTCTCGCGTACAACTTTGTAATTCACTTTTGAGCTGTATCATGCGCCATTTGAAAGATAAAGTGCGGATGACCTTGAATGCTGTTTTCAAGGTCATTGAAAATATCTTCATTGACTTCCCCATATCTGACTTTTACAAATATATCTTCAGAATTAACGTAGGATCATTATATTGGCAGTTATTTGCGTGTGACCAGACTTTTGCCTAATATATACAGGGTTATTCATAAAGTACTGAAAAATAGGCCTATAAGACGTAGGCCTATAAAACGTTGGCCTATGAAATGCAGGCCTATAAAATGTAGGCCTATAATAGACCTAATAAAATGATGATATTCACAAGGTTTACTCCAAGGTTTACTCCAAGGTTAATGATTACTCCAAGGTTTTCACAATTGGAAAGCCCGTCGTAAATGAATGGGGTGGTAAGCCCTGCCCCCCCCCCCTTTCCCCCATAGGAAATAAAATGTGCTCAACAGGTATATCACGGCCCCTACTCTGCCGTTTCACAATAAAATGTTGCACAAAGTTAATGAAGTAGGATATTAGATAGGTTCACTAGGCTTGTAGATAAGTTCACCAAGCTACAAGCCTAGTGAACTTATCTAATATCCTGCCTCTTTAACTTTGTGGAACATTTTATTGTGAAACCAGGATTTGAACCTAGTAACTGAAACGTTATGAAATCGGAGATATTTTCAACCGTATTCATGTATTGCAGTGCATTTGAATTGCTAAACCAAAACCTAGCAAACCTCTAAACAATTTAATCAAATTTAATGAATTTCCTGAACTCAGGGTGTGAACCCGTAACTGAAACGTTATGAAATTAGGTGTTATTTTCAACCGCTCATGTATTGCGGTGTATTTTGATTGCCAAACCGAAAAGTTTGCAAACCACTAAACAATTTAGTCAAATTTAATGAATTTCCTGAACTCAGGGTTTGAACACGTAACTAAAAACGTTTGAAATGCGTTGATGTTTTCAACCGTATGCATCTGTAGTAGCGCAATGTAGCTTGCTTAAGCTAGGCTAATAAACAACGTTACTGCCAGATTGAACGCTTACATTGCTCCGATGTCTGAAATTAATATTATACTAGTTGTTCCCCGGCGTAACATACGCCGGTCTAGCTGATTCCCCCTGATTCAACTCGGCTCTAATAGTCAGCATTATTGAAGTAATAGTGTTTGCTTCTAATTGTTAGAGCGGCATATCAGTACTCATTGCCGGCCGCTCGCCCTTTTTCTTTGCTACCGTGGCAAGAATGAGTCCGCTCGCCCTCTTGCTGATTATTGAAGCTACGTTTGTTTAATCCTCCCTAAGAATGCCTCCATCAAGTTTGCTCACAATTTAAGTCTGCTCCTAAGCAAAATATGTATACAGGGTGTCAGAAAAGTCATGGTCATAACTTACATGGTATGTAGTACTCATCCAGACGAACAAAAAAGTCCATATAAACATAGGTCCGGAATCAACCGGTTTCCAAGATCCAGTGACCTTTGTCCCACAAACACACACGCATTTTCAGCCAACATTCAGGGGCAGCGAGCTAAATTCAGAAACATAAAAAACAATGTCTCTTAAAGAAAAGTGAAAAATCCCCACTTCATGAGCTGTGCCCAGACATTCCCCATGTCTAGAGCACAAGTACATCTCACAATTACAGTGTCTGGTTATGTGTTTGTACGATGGCTGTTAACCATACCAATCAAGAGATGGCCGACATGCATTTCATGTATGGACGGGCCAATGGAAACGCAGCGGAAGCTGCACGGTTGTACGCTGAGACCTATCCAAACAGAATGCATCCAGACCGCCGTATGTGTGCAAGGATCCACTCACGCCTGTGTGAGCGTGGCTCATTCGAGGTCGCTCCACGACAGGGAAGACCAAGAACGGTCCGAACTCCTGAACTGGTAGAGCGAGTGCTACAGTGAGTTAACGAGGACCCGGGAACGAGCACACGGCGGATTGCCGCAGCAGAAAATGTAAACCATGATGTTGTCTGGAGAATCCTCCATGAACATGTGCTGCGTCCTTACCACCTGCAGAGAGTGCAAGCCCTAGACGAAAACGACTATCCGGCACGGGCTGAATTCTGCCAGTGGCTGCATCAGCATTGCACTGCTAACCCTCTCTTCCTGCATAATGTGTTATTTACTGATGAAGCTGGATTTACCCGTGATGGAATTATCAACTTCCATAACATCCATGTTTGGGCTGATAGAAATCCCCACGCGATCCTGCTATGACGGCATCAGCATCGGTTCTCCATCAATGTGTGGGCTGGTATCCATGTCCATGGCCTCCCCGATCACCAGACCTGAACCCATTGGACTTTTGCATCTGGGGCTACGTGAAGGGACTCGTGTATTCAAGAAACATTGAAACCGAGCCACAACTGCGGCAACAAGTTGAAGCTGCATTTCAGCAAGTGAGGCAAAACCAAGGACTATGCGAGAGAATCCGTGCATTCCTTAGCAGAAGAACGGAGGCATGCATCCAGGCAAAAGGCGGCCACTTTGAACATCTGTTGTGATGTCGTGTAGAATCGCCCTGCATCTTTTCAGGATTCAACCAGTACCTCCTTACGTTCCCATAATTTTGTTTCCAGCGAGTTTTCGTTTTGTAGGTTTCTCAGGAATAGAAACTAATGACTTATCACGAATGGATCATGGCTGGATATGTCCTCACACCCTGACTTCACACACAGGGGCCAGACACTTGATCCGAGAGCAGGCGGCGAGAGCAGCAGCGAGCAAGCGAGTTGGTGGTAGTGGTTTCTTGCTCAGCTCGTGCAGCACGCTTCTCGGGTCAAGTTATTGGCCTCTGTGACTTCACACAACTAAATTCGTCTCTAGCGGAGCACGTACTCAGAATTTCGCATTGCTTAGACATTACTTATTTTTAAGCCTCCAGCGGGTGCCAGCATGGTGTGGCACGCTGAATGTAGTAGAGTGAATCCCAAAAGAGCGCAGTGTCTTGTTGGGTGAACTGGCTTTCTTACAAAATACTAAGAAAACGCTTCTACCGCTTTGAGGTAAAGGGGGTAAACACCACCGCTTATTTCCAGGCTGGGGATATTTCACTTGTCTTTAAGAGACATTGTTTTTTATGTTTCTGAATTTAGCTCGCTGCCCCTGAATGTTGGCTGAAATGCGTGTGTTTTTGTGGGACAAAGGTCACTGGATCTTGGATATCGGTCAATTCCGGACCTATATTTATATGGACTTTTTTGTTCGTCTAGATGAGTACTACATACCAATTCAGTTATGACCATGACTTTTCTGACACCCTGTATAGATATTTCCTGGTTCGGAATGAAAGTAAGCCACATCTACCTTAATTCAACACTACATTTTCGAAGTGTCCGCCTTGTGCTGCAATGCAATGGCAAAGTCTTTGATCAAGATTTTGCCAAACTCCCTCAATCATATCCGGAGTAATTGTTTGACAGATCTCAACAATACATTGCCTTACTTTGGGGGCATGTCACACAGGTCTACATGTTTCAACCTAACGTTCAATTTCTACGTTCAAAGAAGGTGGCCACGACGGAATTGTAATACTACACGAACGACCTGACAACGCGAGTTTGCTACAATACAAATTACAAAACATCCCCGTCAAGTGCAGATGGAGATCCGTAAAAGTAATTCAAGGGATGCTCATTGCAAGCCTTTATTAGTTGAACAAAGGTTTTTGTTTCATGTGCTAATAAAATTAGGCACCGTAGGCCTACATTTTTCAGTACTTTATGAATCATCCTGTATATATATATTTCCAAAACAAACCAAATGATGTTCGTAAGTGACATGAGCAGAGTTTGGAAATCACAATGGAAAAGACTTGATGACGGTAACCTCTCACCAGACACAACGATGTTATTAACAACTTCAGTTTTCAAAACATGGTTTTATTTTTTATGAAAAGGCTTAAAAAAACTTAACACCCAATAAATAGTAAATACATATTAGCATTAAAAGACCAAATAGCAAAAATAATAATTCCTTCAACCTAATCTCAGGGCTTCTTTCTGTTTTATGCTCTTTGCTGTAGTCAAGTAGAAGAATTTAAATTATCGCTGTTGTTTTTTAACGTCACTGTCACTACGCTTTTATTTGTATTTTATTGTTTTATTTTTTAGCCTTTTCTTGAGAAAGAAAAACCACGATTTTTGAAAATTTGCCATTATTAATGTGTATGGCTTCAGCTTGTGGTCGTAACTCATCTTCATTACATAGTTTGCCAGTTTCTGGAAACAAATGTTAATTTTCTTGATGATTTGATAAATACGTTAGTGCCAATATTATTATTGTTTTATAGAAAACGAACAATACGAAAATGTTAAGAGAAAAATGATGATTCTACCAGTAACTTGTTTTTGCAGGAGAATCGAAGTTCTCCAAATAGAATCCGACGGAACTATGTTACTTTTGGGATGTGCCTCTTGCTTTCGGCACCTTTATTCCTCCTCATTTGCATCAAATTACACCTTAATTTATGTAATTTCTGCGTCACTTCCGGTCGCTACCCAGCGCCACGTGCTTCTTCCATACTGTCTTTTGCGGTTGGTCTGACCCACCCGCGTCAGAGGAGGCTGTGGGCAGTGAAACTAACACTGTTTCGTCGGATTCTATTCGGAGAACTTCGATTCTCCTGCGAGAACAAGTTTTCTGGAATAGAATCAGCATTTCTTCTTCACATAATCCTCCTTACTCACTGTATTACTTTTGGGACAGATTAGTAAACGTGGCGCGGGGGCCAGCCAAATCACCCCAATCATAGAAGCCCCTTCGCTTACATCCTCTGCAGCACTCGCCCTGCTAACCCGGCACGTGTTCCCGGCTGTAGTGACTGCTGACTGAGGAAGAAGTCCCGTTTCCTAACGTCATGATCTGCGAGGCTGATGCCCCACACCCTGTCGCCGTGGAAGCCACTTCCGACCTCAGTGAATGGGCCCGAAACCTGTCTGTATCCACCCCTGCCGATCTGCAAATGCCACACAACCAGCGCGTGATAGTTTGCGCCGAGACCGGCTATGATAGAAAAAATAAAATTGGACGCTACCTCGTCGCTCGAAAGTGCTCATCTTGTAATTTTGTCGTTCGGTGAATATACGCTACAACGTATCTTATGGCGTCCAATAAGTGCTCCTCACGTCGGTGAAACCGCAGGATTAACGAAGGCACACCAACACTTGCCATCTTTGGCTCTCGCACTACGAAGATCACCTCCTGCGCATCCCACTCCCATCCCCTGTGGAACTTCGACATGGCATCCATGTACCCCAGTATGGACCTACACAGCAATCCCTCTGCAAACAACTCAGCAAAAAAATTACACATGCAACTACCAGTGCAGCCACAGGATCCACCTTAATGGTGCTGCACCACTGCACCCAATGTGACCACTTACCATTATATGTATAGCTTACGATTTGACGACCCAATGTCCGCTTCCACATTGTCCGCTTCTGCAGTGTCCGTTGCCACTGCAGACAAGTGATATCCGGCCGGTTCAGCCACATCATCATCACCTTCTTCATGGTGGTGCCTCCTCTGGGGGGGGGGGACGTCCCAACACTTCCAAACATAGAACGTAAGGAAACCAAAGAAACACCTCCATCGTCTACTGCCCTGGCTGCAGCCGACTACCACACAAGGTTTTCGTCACTCATAACTCCGCCCCCCGAGGCCATTCCCACCTGCTCCTCCAAGGGGGTAAACACGATTTGGGGACCACGCTGCCCGTAGGGTATCCACGGATGATCGTTTGGCCACAAGATACTTCTTGCTGCGCCTGCTTAAGTAGTTCTGGCAATGGCATGCCAATCATGTTGGCTAGGGTTGGCTCCCTGGTGGCGAGTTCCGGCCTCAACTCTTATGCAAATGCCAATTTCAGACGATCGTGGCGTGCGCCATTCATTTGCAGTAATGCCTGAAGTTGTAAAGTTGTTGCATCCACCAAAACTTGCGTGAGCTGAGACTACCAAGAGCTCTGAAATCGACGGGATTCATTGTATAAAATTGCAACGCCCGTAACATGGGCAGTATGACCAGGAAAAAATTCCGCCTGCACACTCATCATGGTGCTGTCGACGAATTGGCTCGCTGAGGCCGGCCCACGGCGCTGAAATACTGGCGTTCAGAGAGGAACAAATTTGTGCTGCAAGGTGCTGCTGTTACATATCGATCACATATTGATTTTTTTCGGCCTTTGACAAACGAACGTCTATATGTTTAGCCCACCAATCAAATACCGCTTCATCCATGTACCATACTTGACAATTAGGCATAACTGCCTCTAGTAGGATCGCACCCGACTCAACACCAAATGGCAAATCGGCCGCCGCTCCATAGCTTTCGGCACCCTGCCGCCACTTTCTATCACCCTTCTCATCATGCTTAAAAACCACGGTGTCTTCTCACCGGCTATGATCACTCCACTGTTCATCATAATCACGTTCATTTTCGAGCGTCCATACCCACTTTCTACGTCATTGGCCTGCATTGGGCGATAGCCATTGTCATTTTGATTAAGTCCTCGATCACTACCCCCAGACTGTGGGGTGGACCAGTTAATATCTGCTCATGGCCTCACTACATTTTCACCAGTAATATCAGTATTATTATTATTAATAATTATAATAATAGGGCATCCCTGCAGCCCTTCTCTCAATGCCGCCTGCATTTCTGCGCCAATCAAGCAAGGCAACGCCGTTATCGAACCTGCTAAACTGTCCCATGGCACAATCGGTTCTTGGCCGATGGCCGTGTTAGACCTAACGCTGCCGCCATTTTGTCGGGTTTTCTCCATGCTGCTCTTCTCCCACTCTCCATCCAATGGCATCAGCCCATCGTTGCCATCCTTCACCTGGTAATTCACCCGTACAGTCTTGGGCTGCTTTAGTTTGTCCTCTCTAGGCTTGGCAACTGTGGTTGACAATAAACTCTAACCAATTTGTAGCACACAAATTACCGCGACAAAAAAAGACAGTGGGGTAGAAGCACGTGGAAGCAGGGAAGCGACCGGAAGTGACGCGGAAATTGCAGAAATTGAGGTGTAATTTCATGCAAATGATGAGGAATAAAGGTGCCGAAAGCAAAATAAAAGGGACATCCCAAAAGTAACACAGTGAGGAGAAGTAGCCGTACAGGTACAAAGAAAGCGGTTTAAAGTTCGCTAATTTGACTGCAGCGGTCAGAATAGCGTAGTTAACAAATCCAGGATAAGCTAAAAATAGGACGTAATTACAGCTTCTCTGACCATAAATACGTATTTCTCGCCATCCTGAATAGTTAAATAGTTTAATGGGTCTAAAAACTGGTCAACACCATGCACCTAAATTAAACTATGAGCAACACAAGAATAAGAATCAAAAGGGCTCAAAGGATTTTAGCGAGTGTTAAGGTTGATTAACACGAGTGATTAACACGAGTGATTTAGCGAGTGATACAGTTGAATCGAATCGGAAAAGGAAAGAAAAGTGCACAAATGCGCATGCCCAGATGCTTTCCGATAACTTTTCCGTTCCGAAGTGCGCCCGACTGCTGGTTAGCTTTTCCGATTCGTGCCGTTTCGAGGTACATATCGGTCAGCCAATTGCTGCGAGTATGTACGGCACATGATACCAAGGTCACACAACCCGCTCGCTACGAAAAAAGCATGGCAGCCACCGTTTGCGTTTGAAACTTGATCGAAGAAGTGAGCTTATAGCTCGGTTATTCACTGATTAAAAAGAGCGGACTGCCGCGATGCTCCTAAAAACAAACACTCGTGGGCTGTTAAACTGCGAAGTAGGGCTACATACGCACTGTACGTTTAAAATTATGTTTAAAACCTGGAAATTAGGGCATACTGCACTACGGACGAAATCATGTTATGAAAGAAGAGTGATCTTACGTAACCTACCGTTTTTATTTCACATTAGTCTAAGTCCAGAAAACAAGCACGATCGGTTATAGCTTTCTTCCACTATGTTTGTTTACAAAGCTTAGCTATTCATTAGCTGAAATAATCCAACCACTGCACACTAGAGTGTACGTCTACGCAAACGGGTGGGGAGAGAGACGGGGAAGGAGGGGCGGTTTTGCTGGCCAGCCTGTCGATGAATGGTTAAGCTCTAAATACCTTGAGACGGTCAGCTAGTGCCCATTGGCTGATCGTTTTAGCCTTTTGACTTCGGTGGGAATGGTTGTACTTTTTGTCCCGTTTTCTATTTTTGGTGGGCACCCCTGGTCATTTGCCCGACAAAGCCTTAAAGCCCTATGGCTGCAGCGCCCAGAATAAGAATAGGAAATGTAGAAGCTATAACAATGGCCACAAAAATGAAAACAGTGCCTTCCAAACAGGAAAATAATATTCCGTTTGTGCGACAATATGTTTGATCGTCACGGACGGACGTATTTAGTAGTCCGTATTTTGGTGGTGTTTTGGTCATTCCTGACGAGTGCTGACTGCCTTCGTCGGTGAGTTTGGTTACGAATGATTGGCGATCGTGTGTCAGCAAAATCGGAACCTTTGCCCCAGTTGTTGTCTCTGTTTCTGCGTTTGTTGTGTGCGGCGGTTTTCTTCTGTGGGGGCCGCCATCTTGTATGCTGCTACTCCCTGCCTACTCTAGGTTCAAATCGCGATCGGGGTTTTGCGGTACTTTTTTTTTCTCTTTTTTTTTAACAATGGTTTTATGGTTTCTGTGCTGCCACACCGATCATCTTCCGATTCTACGGAAGGGAGAAGACGCGATACCATTTTTTATGATGCGAGTTCCACCCCGATCATCCGTCCTCTAGATACCACTAGTGCCATTCCATTGGCAAACTTCATAGACATGCTCCAAACCGAGCTCTGTAATGGGGCACATTCCCCCTCCACCTACCATTCCTACTAGTAATATCTTTTCCTCTTCCATGTGTCCTGTGGGCAATCTTGTTTGTGTACTGTTAAACACGTGTAGCATTTCCAAAAGCATCAGTTTTTCATAGGCAATTCTGCCAGCGGATAATTACGACCAGATCTTCGTTGTGGAGATATGGCTTGACTACGCCGCTACCGATACAATGATTGTTGCCGGTTGTGATTATGAGAATGTCTGGCTGGACCATCGTTGTGTTGGCCCGTTTGCGAATTGGTCACACCCGGCTTACTCACTGTTTCCTTTTGCGGGGGGTTGACCCTCCTGAATGTTCTTGGTGTCGACGGCCACTTACGGTCCGGCACTTACTTGTTGATTGTCGCCATCTTGATGGTGTTCGTCGTCGGTTCCATCTTCCGCATGACGTTGCGCGTCAGTTGGGCGATAAGTCTGTCCTCCTGTCCGGTGTTTTTCAATTTTTGCAGGAGGTACAGATGTATGACAAGATTTAGATTAGGGGTTTGAATAACATCTCTGTAATGTGTGGTGCAGTGGCAACCCGGACCACTGCACTGTGACTGAGGTTGGCGCTAATGACCAAGTTGTCGACGCGCCATTAAGCCTCAATCCCCCCCCCCCATCGTCCTCGGGCCGGTGGTGTTATGATTTTGTCAAAAATTTGCAGTGTGGGACGGTTAGTCACACGTCGTTTGGTGTGGAGACATTATCGTTCTGTTTTCCTGAGCAGAAATTGAATTTTCATTTGGGTTACTTACCTAATAGTCATTGTGATGAAGCAACCGAATGCATGTGCTCATACTTGAGCGGCGCTGTCAAGCTAACTATTCGAATATGACTCTTGGCGACTTCATCTTATCTTGTACTGCCACAGAGTGCCCGCATCGGAATTTTCTCACGAAAAAGACTACAATTCTAGGGCCTGCATCTGGTTAATTTTATTTTTTATTGCCTTATACGAAACTATACATTACCTATTTTATTAAATAGCCTCCTTCCCCTTCCCCTTCCCTCCTTGTTGACCTCTATTTCCCTAGAAGAAAGTTGTCTTCCTGCCGGGCTCGTAATACTGCACATATCTGGAAGTGGATCTGTCTACAAATATGGAGCGCTGTAGCGTATCATTATCTTTTCTAGAAACTAGCTCCATAGACGGGAGGCTGAGCGGCATATAGGTAACGTATAGTTTCGTATAAGGCAATAAAAACTAAAATTAAGCAGGTGCAGGCCCTGGAGTTTTAGTCTGTTTATAGCCGACGAATATATACATTACCTATTTTATTAAATAGCAGACTTCGTCACCTAGGAGGAGGGCTAGGTTTGAGTCTTTTTCCTTACGAGCCGGCGCCCCCAAGGAACAACTCCCGGTGAAGACAACCTTAGTACTCTAAACTGGCCACTGAGGAGAAGGATGCGGAGTGGCCCACCAGTAACAATCATCATAGGGCGAGTTAACATAAGGAGCTTAACACCTAGGAGTGCAAGATGATTAAGAGGCAAAGATCTGCCTACCTTAGGATGGGAAGTGATCGTTGGTTGCTTGAAGGGTTAAGTCTTCACGCTGGCGATTTTCGGAGCTTGTTCGAACATCATGTAGGTCAGGGCGGACGGCGTAACTGATGTGGTTAGTGTGAAGGCCGATTGTACTGATGCAGGACTGCAGAGTGTCCGAGTGATGTCGTAGCACACACAAGTTTGAAATTTTAGCACGGGTGATGAGAAATGTTGAAATTTGCATGTAGATGAAGAGCAAAGGCATTCTCCTCCTCCTTTCTTGTTATTGTTTTTCTGTCTTTCTTTCCTCTTCATTGTTTTTTTTGTGAAGGAGATGAATAGAGAGCGGACTGCAGAAACTGATAAGGAGTAGAGGATGGCGAGGAACGTAGTCCAGGGCTCAGTTGCTTGTGCCAGAAGAGCTCCGAAGTAGATTCCTCACAGTACAAAATTTCGGTGAAAGGGCCGGAGCTAGGTCACTTATGGAAGGGCACGAAATCCTAAGGCAACTCCTTTGGACTTGTTGCGACAGGGGGAGCAAGGTAACTCCTGGGTGGAAACGTCGGAGTGTGGGACAATGCCGTGAAAGACGGGAATGAAGGAGGAAGCATTAGCAAATTGCCAAACGGAGTAGGATGACAAATTTTGGAAGTTAGATGATGAAACACCTTTGGTCCAATCGGTGAGAGGATAAAATGAGCCTTTGGTGGAGTTGATTTTGGGGTCAAGGATTGAGCAGCAGTAGATGACGGATTGAAGTAGGGTGGTGGTAGTGGTGAAGGGGCGTTACGATGGAACTCAGAGATGATTGGAGAACGATTAGCGGATTGCTGGGTAGCTGAGAGTGGGTTAGATGCTGGTGCATTACGGAATCGTCGTGCGTATGATCGTGCACAATAGTATGCCTTCCAGGGCGGAGAGAAGGGAATGGGAGGGACATATGACAGTTTTGCTTTTAACAGAACATAGTTTATGCAGAGTGACCGATTGGGGTGGTTGAGGTGTTCAATCTCATTTAAAATAGCGTCGTTCATTACTTGGAGTTGTTCATTGACCTCCCGGACCGCCTGGACGGAGGCTGCTTCCACTCGTAGCTCCTGTAGTTCAGCATTAGCAGCGAGCAAGGAATTAAGTTCTTCGGCGAAGTCTTTGGCATTAGCCAAAACGAAACGTATATTAAAATCCACGTTTTCTAAGTCCTTGACTGTGATTCAAACCTTGCGTCAGGGCCGCTCTCAGGACAGAAGCTGAAGGAAAGGAGGAGCAATGAACGTTGCTGGTATAATTGTCGGGGAAGCTTGATCCGCGGAAGCGGAGAGCCTTGTAGAGGCGGATCAGGAGCAGCTTGTAAAGAAATAACAACTGGTTGTTGTCACTGTTCAGCATGTTGCATAGGGATAGATTCTGTTTTGGTTTGCAGTGCGGCGAGTGAGAGTCGTGCGGTCTTGATACGAGCTCTCGCCGGAGTTGGTGTAGCGGAGAGATGTTTAGAAGGTACGAGGGTGGAGGATCGAGATGAACTAGTAACTGTGAGAAGCGGATCAGAGGATGGCATGATATGCGGCCGCTGTTGCTTGGATGGTGGACCAGAGGAAGGATCAGGTAAAGACGGCTTCTTCGAGGTTTGCTTAGCAGTTTTTGGTAGAGTCGATGGTAAAGTCTGTTCCTGTCGAACCGACAAAGTGGATCGAACTGGTTTGGTAGTTGTGAAGAGTAGATTAGGAGCTTTTGGAAGATGATGTTGCTGTAGTGTCGATGACACTTGATTGTTTGTAGAAACAAAAGCATTGGTGGCTTGATTGTTGGCGCCCTTCTTGTGCTCCCACTGAGCGACGCGCTGGTGGGTTTGTAGTTGCTTTTTCCAAATAATCTTCCATTGGGAGGGCAAAATTTAATACAGATGGGATAGCGCTTAGGAAGTCCGTTACACTCACGGTGGTATTGGCAACAGGGATGTGGATAATACTTTGTTGTCTTGCGTTTAAACCCGATGCATTTACAAGGTGGTGGTGGTGCAGGCACGTTTGGAACAATGTTTGGCGGCATGTGGTCTTCGGAAGACGAAGGTCAGACATGGCGTTGAACACGATGGTTGCACAAAGGGACGATCAGAGCACAGGAAATGGTGTACTAGGAAGAAGGGAGAAACTCCCCGCAGCCTGAGGAACTGAACATATTTATGATGCGGAGTGGAAGAACTGCTGAACCTGTTGATGGGAAACAGGAGAAGGATTGGCGGAAGCATGAAGAGTGGGAGGGTGGTGGCTTTCCCCTCTCTTTTTTTAACTGGGCGTTGAGACGTTAATAGAACGCATAGGTTTTCCTATTGGATAGAGAATACCAAGGATCGTGGTGCGAAGTTGTAGTTAATGAAAGATGTGGAGCGAAAGGATAAGGCGGGATTGAACCCAGAATCACTTGCGGCTTAGTGCATAATGCTGCAGAACCGGATAGCGTGAGGTTTGTTGAACATGTAAAGGATAGTAACTTTGTTGGGCACCAAGAACATGGGCAGAGCAATGCGAGGGGAGCACTGGTGACAGAATTAAGTTTCGATCGAGGTTGAAGCAGATTGCTGGTGTAGGATGGGATCGGTCTTGTAGTTATCTGGTTTAGGGAGAGCTAGACATCAAGTAGGAGTTTGTCGGATTGAGTCTCTCTTTTTTTTAAACTAAACTGAGGCAGAGTATGACGGTGGCGGCGAGATGTTACTGCTGCAAGAATAACGTGACGAAGGAGATGAGAATGGGCGTATTGAAGGTGCGGAGCGAGATGTCAGTCGCTTGATCCCTGGAATGGAAGGAAAACGAGAATGGACGAGGAGCGTAGGGGATCGTGGGGATAAAGCGAGATACTCTGGAAAGTGAAGTGGGGAAAAGTGCGTGTAGGTCATGTCAAAGTCCTGGTCAGAATCCTCTAAACAGAGGAGGGAGGTGGATGCTCCTGGAAATGGTGAAGAAGAGGAGTGGACAGCGACAGGTTGTGAGGGATTGCAAGGTCCGGGAAAACAGCACCCCACTGGACTATCTTCAGGCATGGAGAAGGTTCTGGAGAAAATTGGAAAGGGCACAGGCAAGTGGAGTGTCCAAGTAAACGTTGGTGAGGGAGGCGAAGGTGCTCCGAGAGGATGGGTGGTAATCTGAGAGGGTAGGATAGGCCGAGAAGTAGTAGAGAAGCCTCTAGGTTTGGAGGCGCCCCCCCCCCCCCCTCTGTTCTTCTTGTGGGAAGTGTGATAGAGCCAAGGAAAGGTCGAAGATGGAGGATCTAGAGGAGGGCGGATCATCTTGACATGTGGAATAGAGGTCCGACCTGTTCATCATGCATTCATCATCATTCATTTTTTCTGTAGATAGTGATACAGACAATGCTTGGTTAGCATTGCATCGTCTTTTGGTAAAAAAGAAGGGCTGCGTCATGCAGAGGTAGACCTCACCCCAGACCTTGTAAATCTGGTCCTATGTTACCAAAGTTCGTAAGGAAACTTGACCACAAGAAATTAATTGCTTGGAGGACTCTTAAGAAAAATCCCTTTCCACATTTTAAGCATGCCTATGAAAAGTGTCGAGCTGATTATGCTGCGGCCGTAAACTCTTGGCACAACCAACTTAACATTGCTGCCATTAGTGACGGCAGTTATTCTAGCCTTTTCAGGCTCTGCAAACTGAGGACCCGTACTACCCGTACCTTACCCCCATTTCTTTCCAATAGCAACCTCGTGACGGATAATCTTGCATAAACCAACCTTTTAAGCAAAATTCATCTTTCTAATGTTGTTGAGAACAATCATTTCATACCCATTGAGAATTCTACACATCTTTGGATGTCAATGGTGAGTCTTGCACCAACATTGTGTTCACTGTATCCCAGGTTAAGGCTGTCCTGTATGCCATCAAACCAAGTCAATCTGTAGGCCCGGATGGCTTTTCAGCCTTTTTCTGCAAGCAATTGTTAAGCGAAGTTGCCACAGCACTCACTTTTATTTTTAACTTGTCTATGTCCACCAACTCTGTACCTGAAATGCGCCGAACTGCCAACATAATTCCTTTCTTTAACAAGGGTGACTCTTCCAACCCAACGAACTATATCGCTAAATGCTCTGACAGTTGTTCCATGGAAGGCCATGGAGACGATCATCCACTCGTTCCTTTTAAAATTTTTGAACAACAATCAACTGTCGAGCATCGAGCAGTATGGTTTTTTGCCAGGCAGGTCTGTGGTTTTTCAACTCTTGTCGCTGTGGAGCTATGGACTTCTGCTGCGGATTTAGGTGTGCCCTCGGACGTGATTTATTTCGACTTTCACACGGCTTTTGAATGTGTCGTCCACTCAAAATTGCTTTTTCACCTTTCATCCCTTCAAATTGGAGGGAATATGTCATGGATTAAGTCTTTCCTGTCCGACCGCTCACACCGTGTTGTTATTGATTTGTCTAGTTTGTCACTTTCACATGTTAAAAGTGGGGTGCCACAAGGTTCTGTACTTGGACCACTTCTTTTTGTGATCTATATTGATGATCTTACACCCAGCGGCCACACTTGTGACAGACCATGTTACAAATTCGTAAATGACCTGAAATCTTGTTCTGAAATCTCCTGCCTCAATGATGGCTATACTTATTACAATTGATGTCGGTTATATTCAGCAGTGGTCCGAGTTGTGGCAATTACCTCTATCCAAGCATAAATGTACTGCCATCCACATTAGCTATTCCAATCATTACCTTGAGTATCACCTGGACACGATAAGGTGTCGTCCCTGAATGTTATTAAGGATCTGGGTGTCTGGTTTTCTACTGATCTCAAGGCATCCCTACATTGGACAAAAGTTGCAACAATTGATTTTCGCCAACTTATTATGGTAAAAAAGTGTTTTGCTGATTCTGAGGTCGCGACTCTAGTGTGGGCGTTCAAAGTTTATGTACGCCCTATCTTGGAATATGCCAGTCAGGTCTGGTCACCATCGTTGTTGAAGGATATCAATCGACCGGAGGTGATTCAGCGTCAGTTTACACACGGTTTACCATGTTTTTGTGTGTATCCACAAGGGAAACGTTTAACCCGAATAAGACTGCAGCCGCTGGGGTTGCACAGACTCTGGGTGGATCTCACTTTAACCTTTCGTTTCCACCGGGGTCTTCTACCTGTTGATCTGCCGTTTTTCGAGGTTACACCGGCGGTCCAAACCAAGGGCCACTCTCTAAAATTAATGCTACTCGGTTCTCATGCTGAGTGCAGAAGGCATTTCGTTTCCAATCGTATGGTCAAGCCATGGAATTCACTATCCGGGAATATGGTTGGGGCCTTGTCTATTGGCAATTTCCGTATGTTGTTAAGGAGTCAACATCTCTCCAGTTTTCATAAACGCACGTATTAGGAATGGCGTCAGTGGCCCTCTGC
>JAHWFP010077805.1:0-19040 GCA_023313725.1 Lithobius niger
TCTGCCTCAAGGCTACTATTCAGATTGTCGAACCCTCCTTCGGCAGTTCCGGCGTCATTGTCTCGCCTCCATAATCCCCACCACCACAACAACACTGTAACGGAGTATCTCTTTTCATCAAAACGACTCCTGTTGCAGACAACCAACTTAGCACCAATGCAAACCGAATGTCTGCTGTCCCTCACCAACTTTGTCGAAATATCATCCTGACATGGGTCCTTCACTGCTGACCATTTCAAACTCTCAAGATCAGCCGGCTATCTGAAACTCCTCAAACCCACCGCAGCTTTCCCCGGCCGTCATCTTTTACTGCCAGTCTTCAGATAACTCCCGCATAATAAAATACTCCCAATAAAGCCCAAGCTCTCAAAGCCCAAGCCGTAAAAGGCCTCAGCTGTGAACTAAAAGAAGCCCCACGCTTTCGAACAAAAGATGCCTCAAGCTTTTGACCGTAAGAAGCTAATCCAAGCTTTAACCGAAAGACATTTCATGACATCCAGTTTTGAAAGTCTCGACAAGACTTTTTCAGCAGTAGAATTCAACCCACCAACACGAATTCACCAACAACCAAGACATGGGCCCTTGTCGTACAACATCTCCATTTCTTCATGTAACATCGGCTGCAATGATCGCTACTTGGATCAAGAAGGTCATCCACAAAGCCTACGACGACCTAAAACATCCACTGTGCAAACACAACATCAACTCGGGTGGGGCACGCTCTACTTCTTCACAAGCCGCTACTCCATGGACATGAAAATGGGCTACACCGTGTGGGATCGATAGTAATAGCCAGATGTGTTGTCCGACCCCCTTAAATACTCCAGAACAAAAACGAAGACCTCCATTCCAGAAAACGGAACTCCATTCTGACTGTTTCTGATCATTTTCAACAAAGTGCGAAGTTTGCTAACTTTTGGGGGAGCCACCCATGTGGTGCTTGCCGCCATAAGTGATGATGACTACTGTAAATGCAAACATTTACAGGTAGTGGATATTTGCGTGCCGGCAACTATAAACCCCAATTTTTCCATCTAGACAAAATTGGTTTCTATTGCCTTATCAAAAATATGCACTACCTAACCTTTCCTCACCTCTTGAGTCTTTTTGAGGATAAAAAGCCACACCCGAAAGTTTTTACGCCGCCCGCGCACTGAGCGACTTGGCCGCTGCAGCCAATGCTTACCGTTTATGCAAAACGACGCACTAATCATTTTCATTGGCTGCAACAACCTGGCCGCGCGGACAAGTCGCTCAGTGCACGGGCGGCCTTATGGGAGGGCTCCGCACGACACTTGCAACCTCCCCCCACCCCATATCCCACCACCGCCAGTAGCACCAATCCCCAGACCATTTTTTGTTTGTAAAAAGCTAGTTGCAAACTTGATAAAGAATATTCCGTTTTAGGGGCCCCCGGAAAAATAATTCATTTTACATTTTCACCCTGATTCAGAGAAACTTAGCTTCTCAAAGTAAACTACTTTTCAGAAGTAGTATTTGGTGCAACTGGCTTTAAAATCATATGACATTGCTTGTATTTGAAATAGTTTTTTTTATCTATATAGTTCTAACTTTCTCCTTTCAGAAAGCACTACCGGGGGTGAAGTATTAAGCCTACAACAGTACAGAACTATGATGAAAATCTGGATGTCCGAAGCTCAGCCTTAATAATGAAAGAATGCCCATGCGAGGATGGAAGAAAGAGAACGTCTCCCACGGTTCCCACTCAGAAAATTTATGACAAAACGGATTCAAATTTTGTCAATCAACATCTTGTTTCTCTTTTAACCAACATAAGGATAATTTTTAACCCGTTTTAACCGTTGGTGTTGGGAGAATTAGTTTTTGGGTGGTTGGACGAAATGAAAATGTGACCTACAGTTTTTTGTGACACACTCCAAGGTTATGAAAAGTCTTGAATATATTCCCCCCCACTCCCCCGGCTCCAAAATAATTCCACTCACCCCAAAGTAAGCATTACTTGTGACTACTCAGGTTACCTGTGGATGATATTCTATAGCCAAACGATTTCCATACATCTGCAAACTTCTCCAGAGTTCTCTATACTTCTCCAGAGTTCTCCACACTTCTATAGAGTTCTCCACACTTCTATAGAGTACTCCACACTTCTCACTATCATGTTCTTTAAAACATTCAAAAATGTGGTTTTTAAACCTTGTTTGTATCCCAGACTTTTTTTTTAAATGGAACAATTCTTCAAAATCTTGTAGACAATCTTGAATACTGGCAATCGTTGATTACTGTGACATCGGAATGGCATTGTAAGCAGGGAAAAGAACACAATGTCACATGCGGAAGAACTACTATTTCTCTTGAATTTTCGGTGGTTGAAGCTGTGCACATTTGTTGTTGTGACCACCTTCATCAGAAGCGGAAAAACAAATTACAGTTCGAATGTAACATCAGTGTCAGTGCAATCAGCCATGTCAACTCGTGTACCACTGATCTGTATGGTAGTTGAGTTGTTTTTCCCACAGGTGGTTGAGTTCTGAGAAGTCTGGTGGAACCAGTTGTCCCATTTTCCCATAGGCAGGGCTGGGGGCCGCCCTCTGTGTTTGAAAATGATTTATGGCCAGGGGATTCAAGCCCCCTGAGTTGGGACTCACTGGAAGAGTTGGATTGATGAACTGTAGCAGCTTCCCAATCGACCCAGTATTAACATTCAGATGCATGGTAATTCCATTAGTAGCTTTTCTCTTTCTCATGACTCCTAGATGTGCCTTGATCCCTGCCAGGAGTTGCATTTAGTCTCGTCAATGTAACCATATCTACAAGACATGCACAAAATTCAATACACCACTCCCCTCCACCATGTGCTACAACAGCAAGGTGTTTTTTCTTACCACAGAAGTCCCTGAACCTGAAGATCTGCTTAGGAAGGCAGTGCAGAAGCTTCTTTTGAATACGACACTGTCACCTGATGAGGGTCCTCCTTCTCCCGAACCCCTTCTAGTGTTCCCTCTCCCTAGTTATTCCATCACCCCCCCGTGAATGGCACTGACACTGATGTAGCCATGGAACTGTAATTTGTTTTTGTTGAAGGTGGTCGGAACAGCAAATAAGTATCCTAGTAGCTGTGTGTAACATCCTTTACACAGCTTAAACCACCGAAAATTCAAGAGGAATAGTAGTTCTTCCGATTGTGGCAATGTGTTCTTTTCCCTGCTTACAATCTTGTTAACATTACAAGATGGGAGATGGGGAGGCCATTTGTCCCCCATAAACAGAGGCATTTTTAGAAATCTTGACTTCTGTATGGGCCACTTGTGAAGAGTTCGTCCTCTTAGTGTGAATTATTTTACAGCATTTCTGCAAATTTCTTATGTTTTTTGATATTTATGAAACAAAATTGTGTGACAATTTTATGACATGTGGGAGCCCTGGTAACTGGTAAAATTCAGGAGAGGAAAACCATCAAATCTTGCATTACCACTTTCTGCTGTATCTTTACGAACTATTATTGTTCAAAAGGAATTTGTATACCACGAAACCTAGGAACGCAGACTGCTCACCCAACCAAGACATCAGAGTTTACTAATGAACTTTTGCTTTTACAAAAATTTGACTGTTCACCATTGAGCGAAATCACTTGATTGAGATTTGTTCACTTACGGAAAGTTGAGTTCTCAGTATATCTTACCAAAATTGCTAAACCTATTTAGCTTTAGTAGGTGAGAGTTCAATATTGTGTATTTGTTAGATTGGGTTTGTATGCCGTAAGCACTTAATTGGAAATTTCTATCGAACGTGTTCACCTTATATTCATAATACATTTTTTTTCTGTACAAAAATGTATACTTCTAACCTTATTACAAATGAATGCGTGCTTACCATTATTATAATTTCTACATGCCCACGAAATATGAATTACCTGCAATTTATCCTTCTCGTAATGCAATCAACCCTACACAGAAGAAATCCTCATAAGCCAATGCCTGACAGCTCGGTAGCCTTGAAGAGCGGATACATGACGCAATCGTATAAAAGCGTTGGCATGGGACTGTGCCTCATCTTTCTTCTCTAGAGTTAACTTTGAACCATACGATGATTTGCAAACAAAACTCAAAAGAGTTAAACAGGTTAAAGCAAGGATTCCACCAGTTGACACGGATGCAATAGTTAGAGGTTTTCCCGAACTTTTCAGTGAGGGCATGGGAAAATTCAAAAACTTCAAAGCCAAGATTC
Organism: Lithobius niger; assembly: GCA_023313725.1. Lineage (NCBI taxonomy): Eukaryota > Metazoa > Arthropoda > Chilopoda > Lithobiomorpha > Lithobiidae > Lithobius > Lithobius niger. The sequence goes on from JAHWFP010077805.1 coordinate 4,207, forward strand.
AGTTGATGGCCGACACTAAACCTGTGTATAGTCGAGTTCGCCCTGTTCCTTTGGCATTAAAACAAAAAGTTAATCAGGAAATCGAGTGCCTGGTTAGCTTAGGAATCCTGGAGCCAGTGGCAACCTCAGAAAGGTCGACACCGATCGTGATCGTGCCTAAAGCGAATGGCGAACGGTGATTACAAAACCACCGTAAATCCACAATTGGAGGTGGACCATTATCCGGTTCCCACAGCTGCAGAATTATTTAGTGAATTAGCTGGTAGTGACAGATTTAGCCTTATCGATCTTAATGATGCCTTTTTACAAATTGAGTTAGATGCTGAGTCGCAGGCAGCATTAACAATAAACACTCCCCTGGGTCTTTTTCGCTGGCTTCATGTACCTCTGGGCCTTGCGTCCAGTCCTGGAATTTTCCAGAGGGTCATGACGCAAATCACGAGTAAAATCCCCAAATGTTAACCATTTTATGATGACATCCTCGTGAGCGGGAAGAGGGAAAAACATGACGAATCTTTGAATCAGCTGCTAACTGCTCTACAGGATGCAGGGGCTAGGCTTAGGATCGACAAGTGTAAGCTGTCACAACCTGAACTAAAATATTTAGGTCATATGATAAATGCTGAAGGCCTGCACACACTCCCTGAGGTGGTTGAAGCAGTCACAAACTCACCGAATTCAACTTGTATTCAAGAACTGCAAAGTTTCTTAGGATTCGTGAACCATTACTCAAAATACCTCCCTAACCTTGCTCATATTCTTTCCCCTGTTATCCGGTTGTTAAGCCCTAAAGTAAAGTGGACATGGGGGACTGAATTTGACCAAGCTGTTAGCAAAGTAAAAGAACTATTTGTCAAATCAAAAGTTTTGGTGGATTACAACCCAAAATTAAAGCTTAAACTGGTTTGTGACGGCTCACCCTATGGGGTGGGGGCGTGCCTGATGCATGTCATGCCTAATGGTGAATCGCGTCCAATAGCTTTCGCTTCACGGAAGCTAACTAAAACCGAACAAGGTTACAGTCATTTTGATCGTGAAACTCTCAGTGTGGCTTGGGGAGTTAAGCGGTTTCATGAATATGTTTACGGTCAGAAATTTATATTGCAGTCTGACCAAAAGGCTTTAATATGGATTTATGGCCCTAAAAAGGGTATCCCACAGATGGCAGCAGCATGTGTGCAAGCAGAATTAACTGCTGGCGCACTGTCTAGACTTCCACTCCCTAACGACAAGGAGGTTGAGGAGGCTGTACAACAGTATAATGTACTAGCGTTGGAAACCATCTCCAACTTACCAGTGCTAAACGAAGCTTTAGTTATGGAAAGCAAGCGTGACAAACTACTGTCTAAAGTATACTGTTACGTTAATCGTGGCTGGCCTGAAGTGTGTAATAATCCTGACATGCAGCCATACTTCACACGCCACAATGAAATCTCGATTGAAAGTGACACACTTTTTTGTGGGTTAGAATCGTCGTGCCGACAGCTTTAAGACATCAAATTTTGAAAGATTTGCACAGCTCACGCCTTGGTATTGTTAAATTAAAGAGCTTGGCTAGGTCTAAGGTGTGGTGGCCTTCTACTGATACAGATATTGAAAGCAAAGTTAAATCCTGTTCTAATTGTCAAGAATTTAAGGATACTCAATCTGCAGGACCCATGCATACCTGGAGTATCCACAAAAGCCAAATTCTAGATATCACGTTGATTTTTTAGGACCGTTAGACAATTTCATGTTTCTAATCCTAGTAGATGCACACAGTAAAATTCCATTCGTGCACAAAATGAAAACTACCACTTCAGCTAAAGTTATTGATATTCTGAATAACCACTTGCCGAATACGGGCTGATGGATTCCTTAGTTAGCGACAATGGCCCGCAGTGGACCTCTAAAGAGTTTAAATCATGGCTAACGGTTAACGGAATCCAGCACTTATCAGGCCCAGCTTTGGCGCCGTGGGTTAACGGATTAGCCGAAATTCACGTCCGAAATTTTAAACGTGTCTACAAAGCTGCTCGGCACGACGGTTGTTCTGTACAGGAAAGTATAAATGAAGAGATAGAGAGAGAGAGGGAGAGAGAGAGATGGGCATTTATTTCACATTGGTGAGATACAAACGACGAAAAAAAAACACTGCTTAAGACATTGTAGTCTTTTCAAACCCAGCATGTGTAACGCAGTAAAACCGCAATACATACAGAGTGACAAAAGTACAATTTGCTTACAAAATGTTAAAAATTAGCTAGTGTGTATTTACAAGTCGCACGTACAATAGGTTTAGAGGGAAAAAAAAGAAAAAATATCGAAATACAAAATAATCTTAAAGGCATGAGTAAAAAACGTCGTGAGAGACAAGTGTAAACACAGAAAGAAGGTGAAAAAAGGAAGACGAGAACTAGAACAAAACAGGACGAGAGTGGCAAAAAATGACAAGGACAAGAATGAAACAGGACGAGAGTGACAAAACATGACAAGCGGGCAGGAGAGAAAGGGAAGTGAACTAAATTAGGCAATATCGATGGATGCTTTGGCAAGACGGTAAACATGAAGCTTATTCTTGAAAGAAATGAAAGTAGTGTTTGAATTCTTTAAATCACCAGGAATATTATTCCAGATGTGAGGGATTTGTCCCATTAAGGATCGGGCACTTGACTGTGTTCGATGAAAATCCTGATGAAGACGAGATGAGCTTCGAGTGAAGTGAGTGTGAATATTGGAGTTTCGCTTGAGAAAATTAGGATTGGTACGCAGGCTTTGAAATGTGTATAGGCCAACCTTATACGATACAAAATCATGAATTGGTAGGATCTTAAGTTGTTTAAAAAGTGGCAGGGAAAGTTGCCTGGAGGGTTGGTGCAAAATAGATCTTATAGCTTTTTTTTTGGAGCTTGAGTAAACGAAGTTTATTCATTTTCCCAGTGTTCATCCACACTAGGGTGCAGTAGTTCAGATATGGGTGAATTAAAGTGAAATACAGTAGTTTTAGTGATGATGTCGGGAGTGTAGGACTTAATTTGTGTAAGATGCCAGTACCTCGGGAGATAAGGTTTGCAATATAATTTATGTGAGAATTCCAGTTGAGGTGACTATCCAGTTGGTTAAACCTAAGAATTTGGTAGAAAATACTTCCGATAAATGGACGCCATTCATATTAACAGGATGGTCATCTTCACCATCTTTTTGATGGGTCGGAAGATCATGAAGTGTGTCTTATCTAAGTTTAAGGATAGTCTGTTGCGATTCAACCAACCCATAATTTTATTTAGTTCCGAATTTAAGGTATTTTTGAGAATTTCTATGTTCTTTCCTGAAAGGTACAGCGTGGTGTCATCGGCAAACAAGATCATTTTCAGAACAGTAGAGGCCGCTGGCAAGTCATTAATATAAAGTAGAAAGAGAAGGGGTCTCAGTATCGAGCCTTGTGGTACACCACAAGTAATCTTTTCAGTGGAAGAGCAGACACCAGAACAGTCCATATATTGTTTTCTGTCAGATAAGTAATTAGCAAACCAAGTATGGGGAGTGCCGCGGATGCCATGACGGTACAGTTTGTCGAGAAGGATTCCATGATTGACAGTGTCGAAAGCTTTTTTAAGGTCGATGAAGACAGCAATAGTGAAAAGGTTGCTTTCAAACGCAGAAATGATATCTTGTGTGAAAGTTAATGTGGCCATATCAGTTGACTTTCCAGCATGGAAGCCGAACTGATGATCACTAACGGTATTGTTGGAGGTGAGGTAAGAGTACAGTCTTCTATAGACCACTCTTTCCAAAATTTTAGAAAAAGCAGGCAGTACAGTAAAGTTCGTTTACAACGAATATCAAGGGGGTTAATATTTTACTTCGTTATAACAAAATTCGTTAAAAACGTATAACGAATTTCCGAAATTTTCAAAAAAAATTCGTTATAGAAGAAAATAGGCCTAAGACTTAACCTTTTAAGCAGTATGAACGTATATATACGTCCAAATAAAATCATCCCAAACGCAGTAACGACGTATACGAGTCGAAGCTTTGAAGGGAAACTGCGAGTCGAAAGCTGATATTCACTAACTAACTGACATGTTGTGCATCGATTTATGTAAAAGAAAACGTTGTACCGATGTCTATAATTTTATAAAAAAAACACTTTAGTTGAGTGTAGACTCACTAAAAATTGCAAAAATGTCGTTCTCATTCTTTTTTTCTTAAGTTAGAAAGCAGAAAATTGGGTTATTTTTGATCAGCGGTAGCGGCCGAACAATTTGAGTGGGCGCCGCCATCTTGGATTCGTAGGAAGGCTGGAATTCACCTCTATCCAGGCCTGTCAACATACTTTCTCGATGGCCATTTGGCATTAGCGAATCAGACGTATTGTAGTAGGCCGCTTCTGGCTCTTTCAAGCTAACTTTCCAAAGCAATTGAAGATCGCGTTCCCTCATTGGCCAGTTGGCACCACGTGACCGATTTGGCGTGCTCTCATTGGCTGATGCACGATTTCAACATGGATGCCGCCGCTTGCTTCAGATTTCACGTGAGCGGTTGTGTTTTAGTTTGTCGTTGCAAATCACAAGAAAGATGATGTTTCACAGCATTAAAAAATTAAATCAGCAGCCACGATGCACAACTGAAATGGAAAAGGAGCCTATAAATCTTCACACTATCGCTTATCAGGTGGGAACAACGATTTTTAGCTTAACAAACGCCGACTTTCGGATGCGTTTTGTCAACACGGAGCTTTCAAGTTCAACTTGAGCCTAGTTTATGACCTCCCGTAATTAAAAAAAAAATGGTTCGCCGAAATTATTAAAGCCATTTATTTGATTTTTTTGTGTGCACCGTAATGAATATCTGTATCGTGCATGTGCACAAGACCATTCTGATTCCGGGAAAAAAGGGATTTCGTTATAAAAGAATTAAACTTCCTAATTTGATCTACAGTTTTGTTCGTTGTACGTTATTTTCGTTATATATAATTCGTTATAAGCGAATCCAAAATGCATTGACAGAGTAGACGTCTAACCAATATTGTGATTTTACTTCGCTACAAGTAAAATTCGTTAAAAACGGCTTCGTTGTAAATGAACTTTACTGTATCGAGATAGGTCTATAATTGCTAATGTCAAGCTTGTCGCCAGTTTTGTGAACAGGTATAACTCGAGCGGCTTTCAATTCAGATGGGAAAAGGCCTTGTTCTAACGATAGGTTAATAATGGAAGACAAGGCAGGAGCAATTTTATCAGCCACATCTTTGACAATTTTACTTGAGATGCCGTCACTCCCAACAGAGGATGTACAGGAAAGATTTTTGATAATTTGACAGACCTCGTGAGAAGTCGTTGGGGTAAAAAAAAGTGAGTTGGTGGGTGGTTTACAGGGTTTGTCAAGTCTAAGATCATTAACAGTGGGTATGTTTTTTCAAGGTTAGGGCCAACCGTGACAAAGTAGTAATTAAAAGCTGTAGCGATATCCAGCGAGTTGTTCAGCATATTGCCCATATGTTTTAGAGCCTTGGGGGAAGTTTTTCTTTCCTTATTTCCCATTAAGGGTTCAAAATAGCCCATGTCCTTTTTGCATCATTGGCAGCCAGCAGAAGCTCGCTTTGAATGTAGTTATTTTTTGTGGCCTTAACAACTTTTACATGAATTTTATTGTAAACTTTATAGGCCTGTTCATTACTAGCTGATGGGAAACGAAGAAACGTTCGATAAAGTTCGGCTTTTCTGGTGCAGGAGGTGATGATGCCTGCTGTTATCCAGGGGTTGTTTTTCTGTTTAGTTGATGTGCGAACTGGTCGTAAGTTCAGAAAGGAAGTGAAAAAGTGGGTGTAAGCAGCTTGAGCGCAAGAAACATCAGCAGGTCAAAACTCTGCAGTTTCAACAGCTGCCATGAAATTTGCAACAGATTGGGGGCTGAAATGGCGAATATGTTTAAGGTTAGTATCAGGCTGATGGAAAGAGCTTTCAAGATATGTGGTAAGAACTGTCATGAGATGATCTGAGATGGGTTCAGTAAGCACGACTGAAAAGTAAGGGTCAACGATATTGTTAGAGAAAATGTTATCAATCAGGCTAGATGATGTGCTAGTTATACGTGTGGGTAATTTGATAGTGGGCACAAGGCCAGCACATTGTACAGTATCAATAAACCGAGATGCCTGTGTATCATTGTCTGAATCGAGAAGATTAATGTTAAAATCACCCAAGATATACAAAAGTTTGTTTTCTTTAGACGCCTTAGTCAGTACTAAAGACATTAAACATTTTTCGAACTCTGTGAAATTGCCTTGTTGTCTATAGACGACACCAACAATAATATTTTTGTGTGCCTGATGATTAATTTTGATGAATAATGACTGCGCAACATATCTGCTTGTTTCCAAACATAAATTATCTCGTAGTTTGAAATCGATGTGGTCTTTCACATAAAACATTACACCGCCATGATCATTCTTTTTTTTTGTGGTCATTTTTGCCAATACTATCGTAACCAGGGAGAACGTACAAGTTCTATTGACCATTTTCTATCCAAGTTTCTGTGATGGTGATAATACCAGGTAAACCATGGAGTGACTCCGTTAAAGTTATAAGTTGAGGGAAGTTTGCATTTAAACTTTGAGCATTTATGCCAATAAGCGTGAAATGATTTCCAATGTGTGATAGAGTTTCAACACTGTCTATTAGTTCAGAAGAGGAACAATAGGAGTTTTGCTTGAGGCAAGAGGAAGGGAGATTAACACTGAAGGAAGGAAAAGGATCACATTGAGATGGGCGACACATACAAAACAAGATAACAAAAAATACACGTAGTGGTACTGGCTACAGCAAGTGTAGGAGAGTGCAAAAGGGGGAAAGGCAGGGGGGGGGGAAGCAGATGTTGCTACAGGAAATACAATACGCTGGAAACACAGTTCCCAAAAAACACAAAGCAATATGCCAACACAGTTACATGAAGTGACTGAAATATGGGTGATGAATTATGAACATCATAAAGCAATTCAGAGAAAAAAAAAACGAGCCTATGGGAGATCACTGAGCGAATTTCTCAAATGAAAATCTCGAGTCTTAGTGCGAGTAGACTGTTCAGCAGCAGGATTATCGGGGGGAGATAGTTTTGTCAGTTTTGGGACTTAGCATGTGGTAGGGATCGTCCATGTTCCGTAGAAATATCTTGTTCCCATCAGGATTTACAACGATGTTGCCATCCATGGTCCATACCGACTTCATGCCAAATTTTTCAATAGAGGCACGAAGAAGTGCAAGGCGCTCAGTGGTCAAGTCCTCTCTAATCGTAATTCCCGTTTTTTTTTTAAATTCCTTTTGCAACGGAACACCTCAGCACGTTTCCGGTATGAGACAAATTTCATAATAATGGGTCGGGCAGAGTTGTTGCTACCCTTGGGGCCCACGCGATGAGCACGGTCAATATCGTCTTTGGTAATGTTCACCTGCAATTTTTTTTAACTGTATCTATCACGAGAGCGTCACAATCCTCAACCCGTCTTTCGGGTATCCCGAAAACCCAGAGATTGTTGCGCAGCGTGTATTGCTCAAGGTCATCACACTTTTTAGTCGCGATCGAAACAAGACGTTGGTTTTCGGCTTTGACAAACTTTAAGTCATTCTTAATCTCGTGTACAGCCTCTGTATTTAAGTCAATGGAAGATTTTAGCTCGACAATGACTGCTTGCACTACGGCTTAACAATAGCATGAATTAGCGATGACAGGAAGTCTCGGAACCCAGTAATGAGCTGATGCATTTTGACACGCACTGATTAAAATCTTCCTCTGCCAGCACTGTACGAACTAAACGGTAACGTACGAGAAAAACGAATGCTACACACCTTCAAAAATCGTCACCTGCAGTTTTTTGGATCAAAGAATACGCTACTTCATGGCAACAACCCAAAACTTTTTAGCTCAACAACCAACCATGAACCGGAAGTTCGGAATTATCGTCACGAATCACGATAAGTTCTACCACCCAAGCTACACCTGGTAAGTTATTCTTCAACAGAGAATTAAAATCCAGATTGGATTTGCTTTACCCTGACCCTGTGTCCGTGGTTAGAGAAACCAACAAAAACAGATTAAAAGCACCCAACATCGTGCTTCAGTTAACTATCAGGTTGGCGATAAAATCTGGTATCGTGATTACAGCAAATCTAACTCTAAGCTATGGTCGAGGGGGTCTATCAAGAAGAAGCTATCTCATTTAATCTACAGTGTACTTACTGAAGAGCTTGTCGAGGTGCGTAAGCACAGAGACCAGTTGAGGCCAAGGATTAATCCAATTGATGCCGTAGAATTATCTCCAAAAGCACAAAGTATGGCGAATAAGCCAGTCGATTTCGGCATGAGTAAAAAAGCCGCTAATTCTAAAGAACACGTAGTTTCGAAAAAGCGTTATTCTGTTGGCACATCACGTCACGATCAGGTGACACACGAGCATTCAAATTGTCGGCGCCTATCAGTGGGCCAATCACGGCGTTCCACCGTTGCCAGGCAGGGAGCTACACCAATCAAAAGCACCTCACCTGAAAATTTATGAGTTGCGACACCAGGTGTCAGCACAATCCAGTCAAAGTCACCCCACACACAGCCAGTGGGCGAGTCTGATGACGTCACTGTTCCCAGTGAACTAGCCATGTCGCAAAACTTCAGCGCCTCCCAGCGAGATATTGGAGCGACAGGTGGTCAAGGCAGTCTCCTGCTAAACCAGAGGAGCCCGCTACGGTGAAAAGCCAACTGAGAAAATGTAAGGTTACGCCATCTCCACCACGTGCAGATGATGTAGTGCAGCCTTCAATAGTATCAGGTCGTCCGAAGCGAACCAAACGAGCTCCGGACAAGCTCAACATTTAATAAATAACGTAGGCTAATATAAGTGTTCGTAACCCGTTCTACGTCAGCCCAACTGGGGGTTGTATTTTAACTTGTGCGATGCTCGCAACATGTATTTGGAAATGTTAATCGTGCGAGAAATTGACCTTGTAAATTTTAATTGTGCCTATGGTTGGCAACATGTAGTGTTTTCAGTTATTCATGAGGAAAATTGATTCCTCGGTTTTAAAACATGTTTCTTTTCTCTTTCATGTAAATATTTCCTTCACGACCGGACAACTGCTTTGGGAGCTGAAACATCCTCTGGCGTGAGATAACCATCTGTAATCAACTAACAGATGAACTCAGCAGCCACATGTTTGCAACTAATCAACTCCGTTGTAAACAGCAGTTGTTGTTATAACCAAAAAGCCAAAAAAGAAGGAAACACTACCGAAATTTATTCATAAAAGTATCAATTACAAGCCAGTTTTAAATAATAAAATCAGATTGATTTCATGGTGCCAGTTTTTCAAGCATCATTAAATATTTCAGATATTTTGTTGAGTTAAGGTGGGGGGGGGGGTTACAAGCTTTCACACAATGTTTAGTTTCTTTCTTTGAAAGCGACACATTTTCTTCATTATAGATACAACTTAAAGTATGCAGTTACTAATAAAAAATTCATGTCTTTGAAATAATACATATTTATTTTTCAGCTAGAGTAAAGAATTTTTTTCTTTTTTTTATTAGTTGGTTGTATTGTGGTGTTGTCATAGAGGCACCACAATGGTAGTCCTTTAAGTCCCAATGTTAACCCATACACAGCGTAATATACCTCCATAGTTAATTACAGTCTATCCATACAATGTTGTTGCCATACCCATATCACATGACTACATGTCATGTGACATACCTTATATAAAGGCTGTACATAGTCAATAAAGCTGTCCTTCAAGTGTTACCCTACAACACTGTGTTCCTTGTCTTTATTATTCCTTAGTGAACCCACAAGAGTATGACTGACATCCTCATACATCACAGTCATACACTTCTAATAATAGTTTTAAAATCAGTTAACTTTGAAATATGGGGGTTAGGGAAAGGGGCCATTCAAAAACCACGTGATCGGCCAGGGGATTGGGGGAGGTCGGCTTTCGGCCACAAGCAATCACAATGGGGGGAAGGGGGTTTCCAAGTAAACCACGTGGCTATTGTATTGAAGGGAAAGTCGCCAATGGATTGGTGATTTACCGTACAACAGTCTCTGCGCATAGCATCTCACTCAGCCTTACATTGTTCTTATATTGTTCCTACATCGACCTTAACGTCTCAGGCCCAGTCAACCGAACTGAATTTCCCGCATAGTGGTGAAATATACCGCGGCTTGTCGTAGAAATCCTCAATAACGTAAGACTGGGTTTCTTTGACTCATACATACTAAATTCATTTAAATACTGTCGAGTATCGAGTGCTAAAATATCGAGTGCTTCACTGGGACAATTCAGTGCAGTGATGGCCTACGTAATAATGAACGTTGGGTTACAATTTTCTACTTTCAGTCTCAGTTACAATCTCGGATGAAGTTTAGTCTAGCGGCCGTTGCAGATCGCCAAAAAAATTGGTGAAAATATAATTTCAAACGATAAATCAAACAGCTGCGTTTATTAAAAGCGAAAGTAGAGTATGGGGGTACTTTGTTGGATTTTTCATGTCGAACACTATCAATTCACCAAATGGCACTATAACACAAATTTTATATGAAGTGGTATATACCGCATTTGTCGAAAACACATTAAGGTGTAATTTTTTTAAGTACGTGGGTGGGGTCCAAGATCTGGCCACAGATGACCCACAGGGGGAGGGAGTGGGGGGGGGGGTTAAAATGGCTTAAAAACGGCCACGTGGTTTTTGAATGGCCCCCAACACAAAATCGTTTGTGCACCCGTTCTCTAGCTTTTACATTTATACTAATTTCAAACGAAAGCGCAGAATGCGACTTCAGCTTTAAATAAGACAACAGCGGCATTGGGATTACGGAGTGATAATAACCAGCCGCAATAACCCATTTCGAAACTCCCCAACTGTTTCCTTCCTTCAAAACCAAGCAATAACATGATCTTGTTCGTTTTATTTCAGTCTACGGGCCCCAAATTACTCTCCAGGGAAGCGTGGCTATAATTCGCGGTTCTTAAGCTGCGTCACCTCGTTAGCGACTGAAAATGAGCTTGCTTCTCTTCGTCAATGCTGTTATGTCGTAATAATTCCCATAATTCCGAACGAGCGCCATCTGATGGTCTCATTGAATGTCCTTACGGTGTGTGTCATCCTCCAGCGGTATCAGCACTAATTAAGGTGACTGCTTCATTTCAACAGGTGCCATCTTCGCAAATCTATAAATTCTTTCATTTTTTGATTGTGTTTTGCTTGTTTAAAGGCGGGAAAACCGCAATAACTCAACAAAATCTTCAGAGGGTTTTGTTGGCAGCCATTACTAGCTCATTTTGAAAGTAATCAGCGAGTAATAAATAACCGTACAAAAACCTCATAAGGATAAAGGGACCCATCAAGTTTTCGCCATAGAACGTGTTGATGTCAGAGCCGAAATGGCTGCCACCGTTTGTAGTCCGAACCCTGATCACTCAAACTGACAATTGTCAATTAAGCTTGAGTGATCAGAGTTGGGACGGAAAACTTGGTGGCAGCCATTTTGGCTCTGGTATTACTATTTTCTATGGAGAAAACTTGATAGGTCCCTTAATCCTTATGTGGGTTTTGTATGATATCACCCCTTTTGTTTTCCTTTAATGTAAGTATTGATTGTGAGCTCCTTATGAAAACGTAATTGTAAGTCGTATGTTTAACAGCCTAAAGAAACTCATCACTTTGGTATAATTCATGGGGCAGATTCATTATATTTCCAATTAAGTCCCCGTAGTATGTACACATTTGATTGTAAAACAGACATAAGTGAGCATGATCAGTTTGTTTAGTTTAGGCCTAGTTAGATTATTTGTCCTGTATTTTATTTTAATTCAAAGAGCTTCAAAGATTTTCTTGCCTGTAATCAGTTTAGTAGGCGATGAGATAGTTTATTTATTTTAGATAAGTTACTATTACAATATAACAATTCGATTTATTTGTGAAACGAAAACAATAAGTTAACTGAGGCTGCATTGTTACTCGGAGAGGACGATCATTTTCATGACAGATGACGTGTTCCCAACGTTCACGCAAATAGCATTACAAATTATTACAATCTTTGGATTTAAAACCTCCCCGAATGTCAAACCATAAAAGGCACCTATTGGAGTCAAACGTAAATTGAATGCCAAATTTCAAGCATATCAGTCGCATGAATTATTTTGAGTGGAATTAGCTAGTAATAAGTAATTAGCATGAAATCGACGATGTTGAGATGCGTTTTTAGTATTGAAATCCTTTATGCACAGCTTTGAAACAGGAATTTCTGTTGTCTACTCGATTAACCTTGTCGATCTATACAATTTCCAAAGCTTTCTGATGCATTATACTATTTTAGGTTCTGGTTGGCCACTCTAATTAGCTGTATTTATGATCGTTTGCAATCGCCTGTCACGCATATGTACTAACATTGGTGGTGACTGGATCCTTGTACACGCACTGAGTTCCTGCATGCACTCGGCTCACAACGATTTGTTTAAGCTGCCATCTACGAAAATTGGTAGTACTCTTTGGACGATGATATTTTTTTTATTTATTTCATATCATTTTATTTTATCGTTTTATTGATTGTTTTAGAATATTTTTTCGTTATAATGCTGAAGAAAGTATACGTACCCGATTTCTGATTTAAGCATTTCTTGAGGGATAACTGCGGCGGGGGGGGGGGGGGGGCGTCAAGGAGCTTCATGGCTTGTTGGAAGATCCAAAATTGAAAATTGCAAATTCCTGGACTTTTGTAACTGGGGAAATCTCCGTTCATGACAGGGCCAAAAGATTATCCAGAATAGATCATGAGTGGGCCTTATATTTTATTATTCCAAAACTGATAATTTACAAATTGTGTAGGGGGTCTACGGGATAGCGTGTTGTTTTTATTGTATAAATTGCGGGTAATTATTTCTGTGTCCAAAACACAGTGAAATGTTTGAAGGCTAGTTGTGAGAGCTGTAAAAGGCCAGTTTTCGTTATTGGCTAGGGAGATTGTTGGAGTGGTACAAAATTACATTTCTTCGTAGTCATAGTCGTCGCTGTTGGTTACTTCAATAATGAAGGGTTCGGCTCGGTATTCAATCAGATGATCAGTGCCCCTATAATCGTTCTCAAGCGTTACAACGTGGTTAATGCATTTCTGCCAGTCACCAGGGGTTACATGGGCTACCGCAGTAGTTGTTAATGTTATGCCATATGCAATTTTACATTTTGTGTTGGATGCTCTTATTTCATCTTTAACTTGGGCCCAAATTAACTCGTCGAGATTCAGCTCGCAGTGGTACGGAAATTTGTTTTTCGAGCCACGAAATAATTTCTGGCTTATTGCTTTTGCTTGTTGCTGCCTTGTCGAGTCGAACTGAATGACACGAAACATTGTCCATCACGATCACCAAGTTGGCCGGAATATTTGGTAGTAGTTTTTAACCAGTTTTAAAACACTCGCCGTTCATTTCTTCTTGGTAATCCCCAGTCTTAATTTTCTAATGAAAAGAAGTTGAACACTATTTACAAATCCTTTTCGTTAGAGCCAGCATGCAATAACATCAAACGTCGATCTTTTCCCGGTGGTATGAGGGGGCCACGTAACTTTTTTTCCTTTCCGTGCCACTGCATCTCTCGTCTGTGATGTTGGTTGGCCCACATCTCGTCCAAGTAAACAAACGGTGGTTGTGGCTACGCAATTAACTTACCGAAGAACTACAGCGTAGAGCAACAATTTCTGGACTTTCAATATAAGTCGAATCATAGCTGCAAAGGGCCAGCAAGCTTGGCAATTTATCTGCGCGCTTCAGCTTTCGATGTGCTAGGCCGTAGCGGCGTCGTCTGCGGCGTTAGGCCTAATCGTAGTCATGCCGTAGTTTTGGCCAGAGTTGGGGATCCTTTGCTACTGACAAGACACGCTTACCGTTCTCTGAAATTTTCCAATGGCAAAGCTGGTCTCTTAAATTTGTTGTTTCAACATCCGTGTTGTATCCTGAGCCTCCATGTATTTGAAAACATTGTTAACAATCTCCCTAGCCGGCGAATTCAGAGGTTTTCCACGTCGGGACAGCGATGAAGCGAGAGATAAGGTCGCCATGTTGGTTCGTCTGCTTGAAGAGAAAATTTTACCAGGCGTGATCAATCCATTGTCCAAAAATCCGCGCGGAGTGGCCAACCAGAATCTAAAATAGTATAGTATTTAGTATTCAATACCAGAAAACGCCGATTTAATGTCTCGGGTAAGAGAAGCAGTAGCTAGCCTTCGCCCAAACACTGATATGTCTTGATAACAATCAGACGCCAACAATTAGACTCCATGGAAAACTAACAATCTGAACTTGATGGGCGAAGCGCTAGCGTGCTTCTACATTACACAGTCGTTCTTTCTATGAAATGAATTTTCTGATGAACGTCTGTTCGTATGTTCGTCTGTGTTGGTTCTTTCGTGTGACTTGCAAGCCACACGCATCACGAAACAAACAAACAAACAAAAAAAAAAACCTAGGCCTAATTACTTCCACACGAAATCAGTTGTTGTCTTTGGCCTGCTGTCTATTCAAAAGATTCTGCAAGAAAATCACAGTCTGAAGTGCTTGGTTGAACAAGAATAGTTGGAAATGGCTACTAGTAATTTTACAATACTAAAAACATAATTATTTTAATGTAACATGAACAAGGCCGGATTAACACTGAGGCAAATGAGGCAGCTGCCTCGGGCCCCAGGTAGCCTAGGAGCCCCACGACTACTTAAAATATTTTCAATTTTTTTAAATGGTCGATGTCTTGGTTATATCATGTTTATATTATATTATATTATATTATATTATATTATATTATATTATATTATATTATAT
>JAHWFP010077805.1:19050-33576 GCA_023313725.1 Lithobius niger
ATTATATTATATTATATTATATTATATTATATTATATTATATTATATATTTGTTAGATTATATTTTGTTAACCTTATCGAACTAATTTCTTTCACCTTCTCCTTCAACAAACAAAAAAGCTAAAGCTGCTCATTGGCTGAGTGACACATCTACGTACGATGCAACGACACCACGTTTTTTGTCGGCCGTCAGGATGTGTCCGAAAAAGTGGGCCGTATTTTACAACATTTTTTTAAAAACAAAATTGTTTTAACTGTTATTCGGTGAAGATATGATGCTACATGTAACGTTGTACCTTTTGCACTTGCGCCCGCACCGGACCGAACAACAATTGGTCAGGTGGACATTTTTTTTAAAGTTTTATTTGGAAAAATATGACCCACCTTTTCAGACTGAACTGAATGGGACATTTGGTCCGGAAACATGGTCACCGGATTATCAGCCTGGGCACTAGCCACTCAATAGTTGCAGTGTTGTGTCATGAGGATACTGATGGCCGAGAGAGCGAAGCAAACGAGCAACTGTACTAAACTTGTGTTTCTGTAATAGAAGGTGTCGGCCGGAAAGTTTAGAGCTTTATAAAAGCCCAAGCGGCAGACGTTAAGTGGAAGGAACCACCGCAATGTCAGTTGTTTTTTGCCACACGAAGAAGGAAACCGGAGTACCCGGAGGAAACCCTCGTACAACGGGCGGGAAACAACCGGAGAAAAACCCGCACATATACACTTTCCTTCACTGGGATTGAACTTGGGTCTGTAGAAGCCAGAGATGTACAGACGGAACCGAGACTCCCCAGCGTTCGTAGTTATCGTGTACCTGTGTGTATGTGTGTCTTTTTGGGACACGGTAAAGTTCGCAATTTTCTTCCGGTTTGGTTGAAATTTCGTAATAAAAAGCTTTGGTTGGTGAAATTCAAGAGTTTTTTGTTAAGTCGAGCTTTAGTCGATTTTTGGTAACTGCGTTAAGAGAGCCCAATCTATAAGGCTAGTGGCCGAGCACTACATGAACAACATTTACTTCGTTGTTGGATTAGTTCGCTTGGTCAGTGTTCACTTGTAACGTTCACTTTGGTGTAAACTAATGTATTATAGCATCTTTCGCCCCGCCAAATAATTGTAATCTGCAGACGTCAATTATATACCAAATCATAATGCATTGTCGAAACGACGTGAGTGAAAGCTGACTGTAAAATTAGAGTTGGTATCGAATTTGTGCAGTGTGTAGTGTGGGTTAGTTGATTACATACAAGTTAAAGATAAAGAAGAAAGACGGCGTCGATCAATGGCTCAGAGACACACACACACCCATCCCCCCAGAAGAATGAACCCGAGGGGATTATCCCCTCCAGGCATCATGGCGGGCCTGAAATCATGACAGGCTGGGTGCTGAAACAACAGAAACCGGCAGAGAATTCCGTTGGTTGCCCATCCGATCACAAAAAAAGCGTTGGCTAATACTGAGCCGAGATCATTTTCTCGCAATTTGAAATGATGTTCTCGATTACTGTTAGCTCAGAGAAAAAAAAATTGGAATAATCAATATGGAGAATACCATGAAGAAGTTATTAGATGAGATATAGCATCTCCCTTATAAACTCTTTCTTGTATGGTCGACAGATAGAGGCGATGATCTTCATATAGTATTTCATAATGGTTATCTCCTTGTAACCTTCTGTAAATAAGTAAACTGTGTTCATAACCGTTCCCTGTATTACAAGACCGAATGTGTAAGAGGAGTCACTGAATGCCTCACACGTATTTTATTTAAACAAAAATACAAAATTTTCTTCCGTTTGGGCCAATCAGCTATTAGAAGAGGAGGTGTATCGACAGGGTTCGTCGCATGCAGCATGATTGGTTTCTGGGCTTCGCATGGGCACGTCGGTTGAAGTTAGCAAAAGAGACTCCCGTCCTTTGGTCATTGGTCCCGGTGCGGTTTCGGTACTCCTTCTGCCTGCAGCGTCATCTCCTGGCGTCACTCGGCTGCAACTACTCCGTCCTCACTTTCTGTGCAAGAACCATTCTAAGCTTTGGCTTTTAATAATGTCTGTACTGATTGTTTAAACTTGGGTCCCACTTGGTGTATCTCATATGCTCATGCCAATTGTTACCTGCCCTTAACGACCAACTTAGGGGTAGTAACTTGGTGAAGCCTTTTCCGGCATTTCAACCATTAACTCCAACCATTCCTGATGTAACCCCCCCCCCCCCTCCTTTAAGTTACCGGCCCAACTAGCTTACTTATTTAGGGATTACTTTGTCATAACTCATCACCAAACCTTGTAAGCCGTATCAACTGGCGGGCGAGCAAACCAATGCCAAAGTACACCTGGACCAAAATGGCAGAAAGGTAATTCGTGACTTAGTCTCATCCTTAACATAAGTTAGTCCAGTGTGTCAACCTTCTAATTATTACCATCCGTTGATGCAGGGGGTATTTTTGGTGGATCGGCCGGGAATCGAACCTGGGTCGCCCACGCTGCAGGCAGAAGGAGTACCGGAACTGCACCGACGCACCGGGACAGGAGTCTCTCTTGTCACCAAAGGACAGGAGTCTCTCTTGTCAGCTCCAACCGACGTGCCGATGAGAAGCCCCGGAATCAATCATGCTGCATGCGACCAGGGCCGAAGCGACTGCCCCCGGCCCCCCCCAACCGGGCCCCCCCCCCCCCCCCCCAACCGTCCAAGAAACACAAACAGTTGGCAAATTCGAGTTGTTGAGTTGGCAAAATCGAACAAATTTTCACTGCAAATTCCAGTTTCCACGAGTACTGGTTAATTATTATCATAATTTTGTCAGTTTGAAAGTAAAGTTTACAATACATTTTTTTTCCATCTGTTTTCGCAACACTTCTGTGTAGCTTGGGAGTAACTGAAACGCTGCCCCTGATCATTTCTGGTTGTTTCCCTGCATAGCTAGGCTGTAAGGAGTGGGGGAAAAGAAGCTCCGCGAAAATTTGTGTAGTTGGCGAAATTGAAAATTGACTTGGCCGTTTTGTTTGCTATGTCACCACCATAACTTATAAGTATTACAGATAATGTAGAAAATAAAAACAAAAAATGGACAAAACTCTATCCCCACCGAGTTTGAAGTCGTGATAACAATTAACTTCGCGAAAATCGTACACAGTTGGCAAAACTAAAAACTTAGTCGCCATTTTACTTCCCATAGTTCTTTTTCTGTTAGACAGTGCCGCTCAGAGAGGGTTTTAGCGTTGAGCAACTCGTAACTGATATTCCAGGAGGGTAGAAAATTACTGGCATATTAATATACCAAAACACAACATCACTGCCAGGATTTAAAACGTTTCTTAGGTAACGCAGAAATATCAACAAACTCGGCATAAAACAAACTCTGCGTAAGGACTTCTGCCAAGTTATCGCCGTCTAAAGTTGTGATATCAAATAAATCTAAAAAATGAATGCAGAGTTATTTGATTTAATAGTTCGTCTGCTAGTCCATCAGTGCCTTGGTTTTAGTAAAAACAGTAAAGTGAACTAAAGCTGTACTTCATGAAAATCGGGTACAGTTGGCAAAATCAAAAACCGAGTTGGAAAAATTGAATTAGCTGTTTGATTTTCTGTTGTCCTTTTTCTATTAACCTATCGCCACTAAATTTGAATTTGTATTAATGCAGAAACAACTACATTTTTCAAATGAAAATTGTTAAAAATTTTAAACTTGTTAATTTCGTAGGTCCAAAATTTGACGATAAGAGTTCATAAGATACCATATTAAAGGACAAAAGTGACCCAAAGGCCACGAAATGAGGGCAAAAATTACTCTACGGGACCGGTAATTATTTATCGCCGGGGAGGCCGGAGGACCCTCTCAAGGGGGAGGTCATATATTTTTCAGGTCCCGTCAAAAGGGGGAGGTCAAAAACACACTGACCAACTGGAAAAAAGTAATTTTTGAACCACAAAAATGGCACTTTCATCAGTCAAAATTTCCAAAAACGGCTCAGCTTCTGCCCCCACCCCCCCCCATGCTGTTTACAACCTTTTGAAACTAATAATACTATTAATGGAAGTGCAGTTTTTACAAAAAAGTTTATAGAAAAGCCTTGGTTCCTGGTTTCTTGGCGTCTTCTGCATTTCAGTTGCTGACTATGTTAGGATGTGGTTTTTTGGTGGTAGTCACATCATTTTTGGACCTTAGGGTGGGGGAATCAAGGTTTTTTCAGGTCTTGAAGGGGAAGTCATCAAAAATTTGATGGTCACATTTTCATTTCCCACCACACCCTCACGGCCATAAATAATGACCGGTCCCCAAGATCCCCTGAATCAATGGAAAAAAAATAAATTGGAGCATGTTGATTTCAAATGTGGAAGCTCTTCTCCAATAATACCTCAAGTTGTTTTGGACAAAACTGAGGTAAAAAGTTTCACCGTTTCTTTCGTCTTTCGACACTCCATTATTTAAAAACTGGAGCATGTTTTTGTTTTAAAATGAGAAAGTTTTTTTTTACAATGATACCTCTAGGCCTATAGTTGTTTGGGATACAACTGAAAAAAAGATTTCATAACTTTTCACCTTTCGATAGTACAATTAAGAAAATATTTCCGCCCCTGACCTGCTGCCTATGCTTGCACACAGGAGTCGTCGTAATTCATTACAGCCTAAAATTCCAAAATGTACAATTAAGTCAACCCTCAATCGTCAATGGCCAGCTGGCCTGTTTATATAATTCTAAATTGAACTCGGTTTAATTTAATTTGGCAAAAAAATATCTACAAAAAACATGATTTAGTCACAATAAAATTTGTACGAAACCTACCATCCTAAAAATGAATACAAAAAAATCACCAAAATTTTTTTTGACAATTTGTTGCTTCAGTGTTCACTGCAGGCTAGAAACAGGCACTAAAATAGCATAAAATGCTTCGGCTTCCGGGGCTTTGCCCCGGACCCCCCTGGGGGAGCTTACAGCGCTCCCCAAGACCCCCTAGCTGAGCTTAGCGGATCTCCTCAAAAAGACCTTTACTGACAGCACTACTGGCATTCTTTAAATCAGTTGGCAAATATGGCCCTGCATGCGACGAACCCTGTCGATATAGAGGAGGTATTTGTCTGTTTCTTCATGTTTGGGCGAAAGAAGCATCTATATCTTCCCCTTTGGTTAGCCGTTGTTTTAATTTTGTTTCAAGATAAAGCCACATAACCCTTTCAAAACCATAGCGTATCCTACACTCAAGCAAGAAGAGAAAACAATGCCGTCAGCAACAGAAAGCGAACTTGATGAGGGTTCCATAGGAACCCGAGTGAAGTAAGCGAAGTGCATTCTAACTGTTAGAAGCTTGACCTACGAACCAAAGAGACGCGAGATCGAATCGCGTTACCCATTAACCAGTGGGCACATGGGATTTAAAAAAAAAATCCACCCTTCCTCTGGGTCTGGAATGGAAGCAAAGCACTAATGTTGTAGTAATTTTATAATGTTTAGTTAATAATAAAAATAAAATTTGACGTGTTTAGAAAACCCGTAATGTCCCTGTCGAAGATTCTCTTTCATTTTAAGGAATCAATTTGGCGTCCTTCATAATTTTTTTCAGCTTTGCACTGCTGCGTCCGACGCTACATTTTAAAATGTTGATAATAGAAGGCTAAGTGAATCCTTACTACCATCACGTGAAATTCTACCATTGAAAACCGTTCGGAAAAAAATGAGTTGTAGCCTACTTATTTTTTTTATTAAATATTTTGTAAAAATTTGTAGAACTCTATCCTGTGAGAAAAAAGACGTGATTGCCCCTAATCTAAGGGGGCACTGTGGGGAACCGAGATAATGTCCACAATACGACAGACTAGATCCTAGACAATGAAGAAAGCTGGATGGTAGTGTGTCACACTACCTTGGCTTAAACTCTTGCCACTCGCTGACATGTTCATCAACTTCTTCAGGCATTTAACGTGTGTAATGGCACACTTAGGAAGATTTTTGAGACACGATTAGTAAGTGGCCTTCATTATGTTCGTTTAAACTGTCTTCAAAATATGAACAGGAAAGCAGTACTCGTGATATAATAACACCCATTAATTAGGACAATTTATCCAAATTAGTTGCTTAATTATTTATTACACGAAACAATTCCAAAGTTTTGACGTTCGTAATTATTTGCAATTTTCAGTAAAACTGCCATTTAAATAATCTTCAGAACCAATAACAGAAAAAGTTGAATTACCTGTTTTTCGTTCTAATTTAGCGATGCAAGGCAGTGCAGAGGAACTACTCTTCCTGTGTTGGTGTCTGTCGGTCTGTATGTCTCCTTCCACGATAACTCTTGAACCCACTGTCGGATTGATTTGAAATTTTGAACATTCATTCTACGCTTTATTTGCAGATTAAAGTTCGAAAATATTAGACAAGAAGTTTTAAAGATATTGTTGTAACGGCTTACATGTACGGCAACTCGCGGAGCCAATACTCTGTAGTGCACCTTGTCGATAACATGGCTGCTGCGCGCCGCTAACTAACGTGCACACACGGGAGTTGGCTAAGCGCCAGCAGCCGGGTGACAAGCGAGTCCTATTGTCAAACCAATTAGGACCAGATCGTGCCTGCTAACCAGTCACGTGACGTGACGCCTTAGGTAAGATCAATTGTTCTCGGGCAGTATAAATACAGCAGACCGAGCACTGGATTGACACTTGGTGTTGGGGGTTGAACTGAATGGTGAGATCTCCGGGGCTACTGGGTTCACACAAGTTGAAAACCTTGGCTGATTTCTAATATGTGGTTTTCTGTGTTGTCCCCTAGTAAGGAACGAATTGGAATTGAGTTTTTGAACTTGAAACTTCTCGTCCATTCCCTGAGCACTCACGTTACCTTAAAGCACGTGCGTCCTTCAACGGCAGGAGACCCTAGATGCACAAATTCAATAAATACACTGCCGGAGCTATACGCTGTCAACGCGGCCGCCTGGGGCCCTAAGCTATCCACCTGATAAAAATTATGTTACTTTCAAAATCAAGATTCTTCCAACCACTTTCTCAGCTTTATTTTTATATTTATAATTTTTAGATGAGAAATAGAAGGCGTTCTGAACCGCTTTGTTGTGATACACTTTGTTGCTATGTTCTAGTCTAGCTTGACGTGAAACCGAAACCAGAGTGAATGTGGTGGCGATGCAGGTGGATTGTTAAACGAAATAATCTTATATTCGAATTAAAAACTAACGTTTGCTGAAAATAAATTGTATGGTTCCTACAAAGTACTTGACGAAATATAGATACTGCGTTGGTAAAAATTAAATAATTAAACAAAACTTAAAACAAACGTCTTCAGAATTTTTTTCCAAGTTTCGGGGTAGGGGCCACCAAATACAGAATCGCGTAGGGTTTCAAACAGCGTTGGGCCGGCTCTGTTGTAGAGGTTCAGGGGGAGTGGGCGGCCCTAACGTGATGAAACTGGAGTGTGTGGGAGATGGTTCAGTGTGTGGGAATCAATAATAAAGAAGAGATTTGGCTGGGTTGAATATTTGATGGTTCATTACTGCTGGATGTTTTACATAGCCTCGCCTGCCACGACTTAAGCCAAACAGTTCTTAATTACTGACAATGTGATGGTAAAAATATAATGATTTGCTGGGACATGAAAACTTAAATGTGGCGGACTGGGGAAATTGGGGGAGGAAAAGGAATACATTTCTAATAGTAAGACCAAAGATTACTCACGGGAAGTTTAGGGTGGAATGCTGGTTTTGGAATGAATAAATAATATTTGATTACTTAAAATTAACAATATGTTGGCAAGGCTGAGCGCATGCTTAACAATTGGTTTGAACTCGGCATGCACAACAATACAGTGAATTGAATTTCAATAATAGAGGCAGGGCACACTTAAGATCGTCATCCAGGCTCAGCTCAAGGGAATCAAGATGCTGGGTCAACAGTCCCAGCATCAGTTCGTCCAATATTGACGTTAACAGGAGCTGAGGCAGGATGAGTCACTACAGAATGCCCCCCTCCCTGAGACAAAAGTGCAGCAGCTCCGTATGATGCTGATGTTCTCTTTAACCTTGTGTATTGCCAACTTGAACTTTGATAATGTCGAACAGGCTCAGGACCCAAAAATAATGACATGAAAAAAAGAAAATACACAATATTACACTTAATAAATCGATCCCGGTTAAAGGAAACGGAATGGTTTACAAAAGCTTTAACTTATTAGTTACCCAGCCCTAAATGTGGCGAGGGACAACTGTAAGACCTTACAACTAAACTTACAATCTAATTCCGTTCCACCTAGATCCCGGTAAATATTGGTACGGAGAGATCCTTCCCAACATCTAGGATTTTTAATAAATCAGACAGCGTTTATATTGAGGTTGTCAAACAGCCAGTGAGTTTAAGGGTTGACGGACATTTTTTATTTAAAATAGTGACTTGAGTTATTATGATACTCGTTAATGCACACGTCCGTCACGACTCAAAGTTCAGTGCTAAATGCAAAGACAAAGATCGACCAAATAAGCTGGCTGCTGAGCCCAAACGCGTCTCAGCAAGAAATACTTTAAAAAGTATCAAGTAGAATTTAAAAAGTAATATCTTCAATTAAATTAGATTGAAGGAAAAAAAAAAAAAAAAGTCTGTCAAAGGTCGGTTTTACCTGAGAAAATTAATGCTGATAAAAATAAGCGCTGGTTCAAGTCAAGCATTTAATGAAAACGTTAGGATATATTTAAAACTGAATTAAATTCTCTTCAACGATCATCATATTAATGACAAGAAATAATGATGCAATTACAAATAACTATGTTTGATTCGCATACTTAAAATAGCAGTCGCTAACTATTTACAAGAATATCGTGTGCAATCCAGATTATAAGTATATACACTTATTGATAGCGATGTTGCTAAGCAACAGCCTCGCGCTCATGTGAGAGCATTGTTGATGTCAACGCGTTCGTTCTATGAGCAGGGAGATGTAGCCGATTTGAATTACACGAAGGTAAAGTTCCCGCCCGATTTATTTGCTTATTTTCAGGTAAGTAGGCGTTATCAATTACGTTGGAAGATTGAGATTAACTTATTAATGTTCATAGTTTTAAGTCATGCAACGATTAAGACACGATTGCTTTATTATCTTTTAGAAACTGGATGTCAAAAACAAGATTCCGAATCCCGGAAAATAAGTGCGCTTATTCTCAAAGATGGCTGCCTCCAGGGCCGACGGGATTTCTTCATGGTTCCGAGCGGCACTATTCAACAGCTCAACAGGGGTGAACAGAGTTAATGCATCAAATTAAAATTCGTTAGCATCAAATTAAAATTCGTTAAATTGTTTGTTAATGAATGTTGAATGTGTGGATTGTATTTGTGTTCTTAAATACGAAATTTTATAGCCTACTAGGAAAAGAAAAAAAAAGGCATGCATTAGCACGTTAATAGTATAGGCAACATCAATAATTATTTTTAATGATCATGATACTTAACGCATTTTTTATTTTTTTTGCGGTTGAGTGAAAAGGCGTTTTCGAAGGTAACCTGAGAAATTCGACCCGATTTTTAGGGGAGAAAGACACGAAACTGCAAAAAATTATTACGGAATAAAATTCGTAGTTAATTAAATTCAATTGCTGCGGCGTACAGTATCTTTTTTTTTTTTTTTAATACAAACTTCTTCGGAATAAGTGTCAACCAGATTACAATTGTTTTGTTGGTTCAATAAAAATATTTACATGTCGTGTGCAAGTTAGAATATAATTAAAATCTAACCTAAATGTTAATTGCACAGTTTACTCACCTTGTTACTGCATTTTTGCACAGTTTTTGCATGATACAGTAAAAAAAAACAAAATAATTCTGTGGTTCTTTAGAAGTTTACAGTGGACAACCTGCCGAAGACCCAGGACTGGTAATTTTATAGCATCCAAACTTAAATTTGGGTTGGATTTATGGTGCTATAAACATTTTACAGTGCCCAAAAAAGTGTGATTACTTCGTAACGAAGTGGACGCATGTTTTTTTTCTTTTTTAATCACTGAAGATGGGACGAATGAAGATAAATTTAGATTTTAAACTTCAGGAGTGTATGAATATTTCCATGCGACAAGTGGTGGACAATATTTAAAATTGTAGTAAATCCAGAGTAGGAACTGTATCTTGTGGCTAGGGGTTGTACATGTGAGCTGCAGTTTAGGGTTTAGAGGACAAGGAAAGGTTCTCAGCTTTCTACAAATTTTCGGCGAAATTCTAGAAATTTCATGTTGAATAATCAACTCAAAATTATAAAACAGTGACATGGACATTGCACAAAAATTGTCCTAACACTACAACACTCGAATACTTTAACTTGCCAATAGGCCTAGGAAAGGATTGCTACAATTTGTGCATAACTAGGATGTTTAGTTAAATTATGCATGCAAACACTTGTCTAGCCTAGGTAAATAACTAACATTTCTTTTTAAAAATCGCATTTTGGGTTACAAACGTTGCAAATGTTGGATGATATGGGCATACCCAAAAATTTGAGGTACAACAATCTTTGTAAAGTTTGAAGCATTGTCCAAAATTAAACGTCTGCTGTTGTCAATGGCGTAACTAAGCAGTAAATCAACTTTTCATCATGAAACAAATCATTGGTTTTCAAGATTAGATAAGATGACACTCTTAAATTGGTAAGCATTTTCTGCCTGTAAATAGTTTTAGCAGTTAACATTTTAAAATACAGCCTACCAAATTCTATTTTATAGACAATTCTTTTTTTTTTTTTTTACAATCAACGTGATACAAAAACAAAATTGCGTCCAGATTTGTTCATTCTGGTTACCCATTTAAAGAAGTGATATCTTACATTCAAATTGTACAATCTTAGTTATTAAGCAAATTTCCATAGTTTTTGCATCAGAATTTATTGCGATTAAAATACGATTTAAAATTCAATTATAAAAAGCTGTCCATTGGTGACTCTCGGGATAAATTAAGAAAACTACCGCGTAAAATAAAAAGTTTAAATCACTAAGGTTAGGGAAAAAAAATTGAATTTTGCACTTCTCTGCACTAAATGAGGTTAGTAAATTTTGCTAAAATCGCAAAATCACGTTTGGGTGGTGGAGGGTTTCCAGCGGGGCTTCTAGATCAAGTGCCTGTATCACCTAAGTGCTTACGGATCCGGCTTGGGCTTCCCCACTAAACTGCTGGTTAGGTTCGTGGTTCCACACTCAATGACTTCATTAGCTATACAGCCGCTTATCACTGGCACAGGCCGATGTCGGTAGAACCTTAAATACGGTTCCTCCTTTACAAACTGATGCGTTTGGTATCAACAGTTGACACACTCCTCCTGCTGCCAAATAGGTGATGGGTGATTTTAACCCGAACAGGGACCATTACTACTCTTCCCGGTACAAAAAGAAATCATAGGGGACCTACCTTCGTCCAAATTCAAAAACTTGAGTTATTCATTTTAGTAATTGGGTTTAATCAAAATGAGGGTTAATAGGGTACCTCACGATCTTGCTGCTACGGAGGCTATGCCTTGCAATCAAAAGGGTGATCCTATTTGTTATGGAAAGGGGGTCCAAAAAGAATACAGCTTTAAACTAACTGTCCAAAGTGACATTAGTAGCCAAACGAAAAATGGAGTTTAAATTAGTTACCTTGCGCGAGTTAACACTTGACCAAGGCGACTAAACGAAGGAAAAAAAAAATTACCTTGCACGAGTTAACACTTAAGACCAAGGTGAAAGCAAAAAGTACCTTGCGCGAGTTAACACTTAAGACCAAGGTAAAAACAAAAAGGCATTGCTTCCCAGCAAAAAAAAAAAAACTCCATAATTAAGTTTTCCAAGTTAATAAACACAGATCTGATCAACGCGAGTTAACACTTTAGACTTGAAAGGTTCTGTGTCAAATTAAAACTTCAACGGGTTTTTCACAATTTACAGCATTCGTTCATAGCAGTAAAATTGAGAAATGATACTGCCCTACTATCAAGTCTCCTCACTATGAATTAACCATAAATTGCCCGCATTTTCAACGGTTAGCATTAATACCTTTTTCATCAAGCTAATTAGGTTCACTTAGCTGTAGCTTCTGGTGGGATCAAAAATTTACAAAAGGAATTGTGGGCTCTAAAGAAGTGACACAAATGTATACTGGTGTTTGACCAGGTCACTTGTAATGGATGAAAATCAAATTTTGAAAGCTAATGAACATAAAACATGCAAATGAGCTGAACGAAATAAAATAAAATAACTTTAACACAGTTTTTCCAAATCATTCAAATGAGTCACCAATCTAGATCTTGAAATGTTTCCCTTGGCAGTTAGACTGGCAATAAAAAGTAGAAATATCAGACAAATTGGCAACTTTTAAAACTGAAAGAGTCTGGAATTACAAAGTTAAGTGAATTCACCAGGTATTTCGTCAACAACAGGTCTCAAGTTTGAAATATGTTGGTATGTTGGCAAAAGACCAGTTGAAACTTCGCGAACTCAATAAACTTGAGGAGAAATTTTCTCCGCAATTTCATACGGTCCTACAAATTTTCTTTGTAGTTTAGCCGCGAAATAACTATGCTTGTGTGATAGAAAATGACTTTTTACCCAAACTTTATCACCAACTTCGAATTCCAGAGGTTTAGGAATACGAGCATTTAGCTTAGCATATTCGTAAGCTCGATCAGAATGTCTAATCCGCCGTAATCTCTCCAAAGTTTTACGCAAATTACTAGTCAGTGTAGCAGCCCAAAGAGGTAGTGGCTGATCTAAAGTGTCTTGAATGGGAGGGTCTGTTCCTATATTTATCTCTCGGCCGAAATTTAAGAAAGCTGGGGTGTAGCCAGTTCTCAAATCAACCGAGCTGTTTATAGAAAGCATAAATAAAGGAAGTTTCTCGTCCCAGTCACGCGGGTTATCGCCGCAAAATTGTGCGATCATCCTACCAATTTTCTTACACTGTAGCTCTGCTGGGCTGTTAGACGCTGGATGGTAAAGGGTAGTAACTGATTGTTTAATACCAAAACGCCTGTAAAATTCCTTAGTAATTGAGCTCACCAGGGCGGCTCCATTATCACTCACCACGCGATGAGGTACCCCAAATATCGGGAAAACTTGATTAATTAACAGCGTGACAAGCGTTTTCGTGTCAAACTTTTTACATGGGTAACAAAGGAGATATCCGGTGAACAAATCTGTTACAACCAGTATATTGCGATTTTTACGCGGACTCTTGGTCATTGGCAGAGACTGCTTCCAATCTAAATGGATTGTGTGGAAAGGATGGTTCAAAGGAATGGTTTGTAGTCTACCAAGGGATCGTAAGCCATGGCCTTTATATTGTTGGCACAGATGGCATACCCGGACGAACCTATGGACCAATCTACTCATTCTTGGAAAGTAAAACAATTTCTGAACTCGTGCCAAAGTTTTTCTAGCACCGAAATGTCCTCCCGTAACCGTACTATGGTTAAGATCCAACACTTGCCTTTGTAAATTCCTGGGAAGAAATAGCTTTAGATTGGCTGACTCAAGGGGGTCATGCGCAAGGTCACAATATATTACACCTTGCTGGTCGTCATAGATGCAATTCGCTGAATATTTATCTACAAATCTCTGAATTGCGACCGAAGCAGCTTTCCAAGGTTTTCCCTGCAAAGCTAATGCTAACGTGTTCATGAATTCGTCTCTCCGAGTTTCAGCCGCTATCATTTCAACCGTAATTTGAGCTACCTCAACATTGCAGTTAAAACAATCGTTGTTGAATACATAAAATGGCTTGCTGAAATTGGGAATATGTACTTCCGTGAGGGGCGGATTCATGCGATCCTCGCCGGGAGTGGTGACACCTTCAAACATCCGTGACAAACTATCCGCTGGAGCGTTTAGTCTACCGGGTTGGAAAACTAACTTAGCGTCCAATGACGACAAGAATACCAGCCATCGGGCTATGCGCCCTCTGTTGTTCTTCTTGACGTCCATTAAAGTTAAAGGATAGTGGTCTGGCACGCACAGTATGTCACCGCCTTCCACGAGATGGCGCCACTTTTTGAGACCAAAAACAACTGATAGCATTTCTCGTTCAGAGCAATTATAACGAGCCTCGGCCGAAGACGGTTTACGTGATGCCATATCAACTGTAACAGCATGGTCATCGTTTGGTCCCTTTTGGCATAACAAACAACCAACACCAGAGGCGCTGGCATCTGAATACAAAATCCATTGCTTGGTAGGATCAGGATGAACTAAAATTGGAGCATCTAATAAACAACTCTTGATATTGTTAAATGCTTCATCCTCTCTGGGACCCCAAGACAAATGTTTTTGTTTGCTGTTTCGCAAGATGTCTGTCAATGCTGAAATCCTTTTAGCAAATCGAGGCACAAATCTGCGAAACCAACTTGCTAATCCTACAAATTTTCGTACTTCTTTCATGGTTTTTGGAGTTGGCCAAGCCTGTAAAATCTGTACTTTTGCAGGATTTGCTTTTACGCCATCGTCAGTGACCAAATAACCTAAAACGAGTAGTTCCTTAACCACAAACTCTGATTTTTTGAAGTTGCCTGATAACCCTTCATTCACC
>JAHWFP010077808.1:0-11189 GCA_023313725.1 Lithobius niger
GTCGCCTTCGTTACTATGCCAAAGCTTAGCAATCGGTAACATCGGATTGCTTTAGTTTATTTTTTCGAACTTTATTCTAAATTATAACTTAAAGATTTAAACTTAACATTTGACTGGAGTTTCACGATTATGGGTAGTTAAACCATCGGTATTTTCTGGTGTCCCCTCCCATAACTTAAGGGTTTAAGGTCCCCTTCCTAAAAACCGGCTTTTTTTTCTGTTTGTCTCACAAAATGTGAACAAACCTTTTTGAGATCACCAAGGTCCTGTAGCATAATTACAGAAGCACAGACTTCGATGGTAGGGCCCTGATTATTGCTAGCTTGACTCAATGTGAATAAGTAGATTTGATCTTGTGCAAGATGCCCTGAAACATAATCTTAGACTAAGCTTGAAATTGTAAGGTACTTTTTCTAACTTAGAGTTGTTTACAGCAAAGAACATTTTCTATTCGAAATTGTAAGTGTGAATTTTATTTTGAAATTCGTTGCCGATAATTTATTCATGTAAATTAATTTTTCTTATGCTTTCACTGAAAGCTATTTTGTAGAAACTAGTTGCCCTGTAAAGTGTTTCTTTCCCCTGTTTATTAAAACGAAGAGTTTTAAACTCCGTTGCTTCTAGAGAGATTTAATTTGCTAGTGTTTTAACTAAAAACAACTCATCTTTATTTAAAGCCTAAGGTTAGCAATTAAACCACCCACCTGGTGGCAGTGAACCAAAAATGAGTAGATAGTACTAAAACTTCAGATAGGACATAGACGCTCTGTTCCTAACCGTGCAGTAGTGACTGCCATGCTTGTTTAAACTCCGCAAAAGTAAAAACGGCCACCCGAAGTACTACTAACTTTCCCGAGACCACACCAGATGTCGGTGCAGAACAGTAGGCACCTCAAGGACCTGTGAGCACCGCTACACCTCACTCCAAACCTTTAAACGAAAGGCTCCAGTTTTTGATTACACGACAGTCTGGCTTGCCTCCATCCTTAAGTGCCACAAGCCTTCCCTTGAGGATGCTGGTTCTTCTGCCGCCCTGGACAATCCGCCTCGTCCCATCCTGTCCACTCAGTTGCCTCCTCAGGTCCCTCCTGCGGACAAGGACTCTGATTCTTGTTACTCGCCAGACTGTCCCTCTCGGATCAACCTGGACCTACCGTTCCAGGGAGACCCTGATCCTTCCGAGATTCCACTACCAGAACTGCTACAGACAATCGAGGGGATCGTCCCCGATTGTTTTCTTTACAAGCCATCCTCTTCCTCCGAATTGGCGGGTCGCAACCTGGTTTCCACTACTACTCACCCTCCTCATCGACTCTCCTCACCAGCTCCCAAGCCGTCCGGACCTCCTGTCCCAACGCGAAGGATCGATACTCCACCCGAACCACCAAGCACTGTGACTTCTCAGGTGGCTGCTATCATCCAGCTCCTCCGAGCACCTAGCATTCTTGAGAGCTAGGCCACTCGCATCGCATCACGAGCCGTCCGATCCTCTGCCAACAAGATTTACGACAATCATTGGAAACGATGGATTCATTGGTGTGTCTCGGAACAAGTAACCAATCCACCCCCCAATGCAAGACCACCTCTGATTTTTCACAACTCTATTCAAAGCAGACTCAGAGGCTCCACCATCCTAGTGTACCATTCTGCCTTACATGCCGTCTTCAAAACGGCTGGTAACACGAACCTCTTTACAGCTTACAAGATCTCGTCGTTAATCCATCTTTTTCACTTAGATCTCTTTTACTCTGCTGCTCCACGATGTGGCTGCTCTTCCATTGATCTTCGTTTTTCGATTGTATGGTCGTCGAGCCGCCGTTCCCCACTCCGTCCTTTGGGCCCCCTCACATCTTTGATGTTTGGGGTGTGCTCTTGGTTACAGTCCGGGGCTGCTCGTGCCAGCTTTAATTGGACTGCACATGGATTGACTATGCAGCGATCCGCTTGGGATCGATCCACTGGATGACGATCCCGTGGCAACAATTCACTTTCCAATGATCCTCTCCTAGACCCACCATTCCTCACTCCGTTCCTTGAGCCCCTTTACAACCTCTGGTGTGTGTGGTGTGTTCGTGGTTCATGTCCAAGGTGGCTCGTGACATCTCTAAAGTTACTCTATATTACGGAGCCTAGCTAAAGTCCCTAGGGGGCCGTAACATTTATCCTAACTGGCAGTTTTCTCCTTCCTCTCGACGATCCTGGTAGAACTGCCACCGCTGATTCGCTAATGAGACCTAACCTTAACTCTGTTATGATTTGAAATGTGCTTAATTTATTCATGCAGAAGTCAGAATAAAAGAAGTCGATTTCCAACATATGCACATTTATTTATGGTAGATATCAAAACAAGTTACAGGTTAACTATATTAACGTTGAAGGTAAACAACTTTCGGTTGGGTGCACAACTTACGGCTGGAACCAGTTAAAAATAGTTTAACTCAATTTTCAGGCATTTTGCGATGAAACAAATTATGATTTTGAACAAAATCAAAAAAATATTATATTAATTCTGCTTCCCTTTACGATTTTGGGTCGGGAAGAAAATTAATAAATTATCAAGGTTTTTAGGAACCCGTGGACCTCACACTAGCTTGTCCTCATTCATTGCGTAGGCTAAGAAATGTTGGGCTTAAGAGCTAGGACTAATTCTAATAGTAATTCTAATTCTAGGAGTAATATCATGTTAGGATATTAGCTAAAGTATCTTTAGACTACATTTTAGTTTAAGTACTTTACTAATCTAAAGCTTACCAAGTCATGGTACTACCGCGACTTCTTCAGCTTCAGCTTATCCGCTACTCGGCTAAGTGCGTGCCTACTCTAGAAATGGCATAGCGTCCCGCCAATCTTCAGTGGTTTTGGGACCCAGATTACAAGTGTCCGTTTCCTTAAATACCAAAATACAGTGTCTTCACGCAGACGGACAGGAGAGCTCAGGGCTTCTCATTTGTTGAAAACCTAACTCAATTTCGTAAACTGCATTTCAATTCGATGATTGCCTTGAGGCGTTTGTTGGCTGACTACATGTTGCAATCTTAAAATTTCCAGCGATCGGCAACTTGACTAACTTCCGGAAAAAGGCGTCGTTCAAACGCCCGCGCTTTCTTCAAGACTGAGAAAATAGCATCCAAGCATGCGAGCATCCCATTGGCCGAACTCGCGCCCAGTGAATCTGTAATTGGCCAGAAACGGCGCTCTCCGATCTGGTTCCGGTTTGCCGACCGTAGGCCCCGCAATGCTAATTTCAAACTGAATGCGCTGGCATTAATTTATTTTTATTTTAAAAATAATAACGCTATGCAATACTATGAGTTAATAGCTATAGGACTAAAGCTCGATAAATGAAAAATTCCAGTTGACAAAGACATGCAAATCTAAAATTTGCCATTGGCACTAACTAACAGTTGTTACTAGCCTACGAGTACGAGCGCTCTCGCCATTACGTTAGGTGAACCGAGTCATTAACGAAGCACTAAAATATTAGTTTAACCTAGATTAAAATACCAATTTATATTTTAAACTAACTAGAATTTTATTTAATGCCCCAAACTAAAAGATTTCGAGATTGGTTCCAACCGCATTTGTACGCAGTTTTCTGGCTCCAACCTGAAATACATTTCTATGGTCACAAATGCAATTCGTAAAACGGCCGACACAAGGTCGATCTTTATTTTTTTTCAAATGACAATATTTAACAATATTTACATTTTTCTCGAGTGGAAGGTTACGTGTCAACAACAGAGGTTACATATTTTTATCCAAACGAATCCGACGTTTACCTTAATAAACATTAAGTAAATTTGAAGGGTTTTACAGAAAATCACGTCTCGTGGCTTGTAAAAGGCAGATGCAAATTTTACGAAAAAAAGGATCCACGTAACTTTTCTTGGCATGCATTTTAACAAGTGGGATCCAAGTTAAATTAGCACAAAATAAATAAATGGTATTTTTATTTATTTTAATGAACCAGCAGCCACAACGGACTACTAAACTGAATAGCCTACCCGTATTTCTGCCGATACGACATACAAGGAAGATTGTAGTTCCTGGAGAAATGTAGCTAAACAGAAGAACATTTAAAAACAGGCTAATATGTTACAGGCCAGTAACAAACCTGAATTTAGGAAATAACCAAAGCCTTCCCACACCACGAGGGGGGGGGGGGCTTTGCTTGAGTGAAAAATTACGATCTTCCTTACATCTACAGTTGGACACGTTTCCCGACGGTCCGCCTGGGATCGATCCACCGAATGATGATCCTTCGGCAACGACCTTCTTGGAACACAACACTCGGCTAGAGTCAGCCACCTCACAAGAAAAACAGTATTCCTCGTGGCACTGGCAGCCTGTCTCCGCTGTAGCAAACTACAAGCCCTCTCTGCCACAGAAAGAGTTTTTTTTTTCCTGCCCGACTACACTGGCATAACATTGACTCCACAAGCATCGTTCCGTGCTAAAACTCACAGACCCAACGAGAGGACTCGTCCCTTGATCATTCTGTCCTTATCTTCCATCCTAGGGGACGAAGAGGAGCGGTCCCTTTGCCCTATCCGGGCAATTCAATTTTAACTAAGGCATCCCAGCCCATCCGCCGGGGACGCTCCTAACTTTTACTTCCCTTCAGTAATAAGGTCGGCACCACTTCCACCCGCATGATCGCTACCTGGCTAAAGAAATGTCATCATCCAAGCCTACGAAGTGCTTGACACAAACTATGTCTCTGAAGGCATCAGAGTAATAGCCCACGAACTCCGTGCAATTTCCACATCCTGGGCTCACTACAGCAAAATCCCCATCACTGAAACAATGGAAACTGCCTCCTGGAGGTCCGAAAAGGTGAGCTTACCGCTCCGCCTTCGATTTTATATGATGAAGGCTGCGCTGTAAGATACGCAGTAGGTAGCGAACCGGATGGACATCTTCGATTTAATTTTTCTAGATTGAACAGCATTTTGAGAAGGGGAATGGTATAAAAAAGGTAATGTTTATTTTCAACAGGCAATAGAAACCAAAATCAACCAGGTAATACTGGTATTTTGGAGTTTTTAATTACGATTCTTTCGCGGAGAAATGAGCCAACTTTAGGTACAACTTGACTGGTCAATAGCGCTCGAGTTTGCTCCCCGACTAAAGTTTTGACTTTTTGGGTGTCTTCGTTTCGTATTCTCTCGTTCATATTTTTGTATAATTTACAATATAATTATTTCGTCTGCAATTTTTTATTCCCGTAGACCGCTTAGTTATTTTACTAAGATTATATTGAGAAGCAAAGAACAAAGGAATTGATTATTTTGATTATTTATGTAGGATCCGGTTTAAAATAATTGCCTGATCCGGATCTTGCCGGATACTGCAGGATCCGGCCCCGCGTCTGGATCTATCCGGACTTGGTCGATCCCTAGTTAACGAGCAGTTTCGTGCAATGTTCTGCGATATTCCGTCTCCCAGAGACCCCATCAATGGAACTTGCATTGTGGGTTCTAGCCGTGCGCTAGGCATTCACCTTACCCCAAGAACAAGGAAGGCGTACAACTCCGGTTGGCCTTCGTGAATTCGTGAAGTCTGTTTCCCCTCTCATGTTTCTTTCTCCAACAGAGACCTCCAAAAATCCTTCTCATCTCCCTTCTAGAATCAAAGAGGTCGCCATGCTTCTCCCTACCAGCATCATTCTAGTCACGGTGTCCATTTACAGTCCGCATACTTTAACAAAAATATTCCAGCCGCTCGTACCACGAGTCTTGTTTCTGATCTTTCCAGCTCTTCTTTTCCTCATGCCAATGCAGCATTGTTCGTTAGCCCACCTAATAGTCTCGTTCAGGAAGACGCTGGTTCCATCAATGTCAATAAGGTGCTGTAAATTCGAGCACCCATTAACCGTGGAGTCCAGGACATCAGGGGGAGGAGAGGGAGCCATGCAATCAGAAATAAAGTTTCTGTAACCAACCTCAGTAATGGAATCATGTTTCTTCCAGTAAATGCCCACCAATCTTGCAAAATGCCTTTCCACATTCAACACATTTAAATGTTTTGTTTCTGTGGCATATAACTGTGTGTCCATTAAATAAAACAAAAGCCTTTCCGCACTCGCCACATTTCGACCGGTTTCTTTCCACTTGGCACGAGTGTTTGCTGCCTTAAATAATGTTTTTAGTTGCCGTGAATATATACATTACCTTTTTTAAAGCATTTCTCTTCTTCAAATGCTGTTTAATGTAGAGAAATTAAATCAAAGATATCCTTCCGCTACCTACTGTGTATCTTACTGCGCAGCCTCCTCATATATAAACCGAAGCAGAGCATTATGCTCACCTTTACTTCTCTACGACGCACGCTGTTTACATCGCTCCTCAGTGAAGAACTCGGTTCCCGGTTACCTCTACGGTTCCCGATTACCGTCCGATTGCCCAATCATGCCTAGAGCTAAGGGCGCTCTCAAAGATGGGTCGTCGATTCGCCCGCCACGATCTACCTCTCTGGTTCTTTTGACACAACCAGCGTCTGAAGCTGTTGAGGTCTTAGAACTCACAGCGGAGAAAAAGAGCCTCTCGATTCCCAGTTACCGCTGGAGATTCCCTTTCTCGCCGAACTCTCGGTTCCTCTTCAACCGCACGACACGGTTACCTCTTCTCTGATTCCTTGTAGCCAACCTGCTCTGAAACGTGACCTACGG
Source organism: Lithobius niger (assembly GCA_023313725.1). Classification (NCBI taxonomy): domain Eukaryota; kingdom Metazoa; phylum Arthropoda; class Chilopoda; order Lithobiomorpha; family Lithobiidae; genus Lithobius; species Lithobius niger. The sequence goes on from JAHWFP010077808.1 coordinate 6,671, forward strand.
TACCTCAGCTAAGCGATTGCCCGTGCTAAAGAAGCTTATGCCAGACTCAAATTACAAGTCCAGACTCGCAGAGCTGCTGCTAAGGCGGCATCTTCTTCTGCTCGACTCGTGCCAGTGGACCTGTCTTCTCGTTCATCTCACAGCGTTCGATCTGCTCCGCCATGTGCTAGCAGTCCTCTTTCCAATTCTCAAGTGCACGACCTTATGGACTCTTCCGTTCGCACCTTCAAGCGCAAGATGCCTCCGGTTACGGATTACACTTCACATTGGGTAGCCAACGTCCCAAAGCGTCACTGTCCCGATGCTGCTGGTCTATCTCACCAGGTTACCAGTCTGCCCCTGGCAATCCCCGTTCCGGTTCGCGATCCCACTCACTAACCTTCATCTCTAAGAGACGAGTTCCACGATTCTTACTTCTCACCAGATCCTTCCCTACAGGAACAGGAACCACCCTTCTTAGGCGACCCCGATCCCTCTGATATTCCTCTCCCCAAACTCCTCAAGACAGTAGTGGGGATTGTTCCCGATTGCTTCTTGTATAAATCTAGCGCTACTTTCGATGCTTCCTGCAAGAATCGAGACCTCGTTACAGGATATGGGTTTGGTCTACGTAACCAGGCTCCCCACCAGCCTCCCCTATTAGGGCAATCGACTACGCTCCTCGCAACCCTCCTACGAAACGGGGGGGGGAATCCTCCTGGGAAAGGGTGCACCCCTCGAGTTGGATAAAGAACCACCACCTCCCAGGCCGGGACGCTAATCATTTTTCTTTCGCCCTATCGGGGAAGGAACTGCCAACCCCTGCAACTTGACACTTACCCCAAATCTGAATTCCTCTCAGCAAACACTAAGCTTGACTTTGGTTCGGCCCTATTCCTTCCTCGACGAGCAGCGGTTCCCGTTTTCGTTCTGTGAGATAATGACCGTCTCTTGCGCCTTGGACTTCGTGCCGCCTCACAAGCGGACATCCTTAGTACAGCTGCCAACGCTCTCTGTGAAAGACTATACACAGATCCACCCGATGACACTCGACGACTATGTTTCCTCATTAACCAGGTCTTCAAGAAGAGCTGCTTCGCTACCTACCATGCCATGAATTGGTTTACTAGGGCTCTGTTTAATTCCACACTCCTCCTGTGATAAGTCGCCCTCAACACGTCGCCAAACCTTCATGATTCCACTCGCCACTTCTCAAGGAACCAGCCCATCCATGAATCTGATTGCCTTTTTAGACGACTCATTCCTAAAGCCGCACCTCACTTAGACGTCTCCCGGAAGCCATGTCCCAGTCGAAACCGATCCCTTCAACATTGACGGACCTCGATTCCCCCTCGCCCGGATCCCCCAAGGATGATTGGGGAACCAAGAAACCTTCATCATCCTCCTCGGCTCCCATTCCACGATCCTCATCGCCCTTTCCATCATGATCCCAGAGACATGGCAAAGCACGATCCCTGGGACGATCACCTGCTAATCGATGTCAGCGTCAATCACCCTCCCGAACTCGAAATCGCAACATTAATATTGACATTACCTCCCCCCCCCCCACAAGCTGTGGGAGGTCGCCTTCGTTACTATGCCAAAGCTTAGCAATCGGTAACATCGGATCCCGTGATACTATCTATCATTTTAAATGGATTCAAGCCAAAACTCTCACCTCGAAGCCACTAAGTCCCCTACTACGAAGCCCGCCATGGGAATCAGAGACACGGCGTCGGCTGCATTACGCGCAGAAATTCATCTTTTACTTCAAAAGGCTGCGATATGCCTTGTCCCACCGCACATTAGTCCAGGATTCTGCAGCAGTATTTTTTTTCGCCAGAAGAAATCGGGCGGTTCACGCCTGATTTTCATCCTTCGGCCACTCAATCAGTTCATCACGAACCCACATTTCCAAATGGAAACAGTTTCGTCAATACGGGACTCCCTGATCCCCAACCATTGGACAGTCTCCTTGGATCTAGCCGACGCATACCTTCACATCCCCCTTCATGCCTCTGTCCGCCACCTATTTCGGTTTCTTCACGACGCTGCCGTCTACGAGTTTCTCTGCCTTCCATTTGGCTTAAATGCTGCCCCTCAAATCTTTACCATAGTGCTTCTACCCATCCTTGTGTTCTTACATCAACAAGGGATTCGCATCCATGCTTTCCTCAACGATTGCCTATTACCCCACCCTGATCCCACGATCCTATCCACCAACGTTCACATCGTCGTGTCTCTTTTTCATCACTTGGGACTACGCATCAACCTCATCAAATCAAGACTTGTACCATCCCAATCTGCAGCAACCTCTTCAGTCTTTGGGGACGTCCCATGTTGGATCTCTTCGCAACCCGTCTCAATACCAGACTTCCTCGGTTTGTCAGTCCCCTTCCCGATCCCCGAACATGGGCAGTGGACGCCCTCACTCTCAATTGGAATCACCTGTTCGCCTATGCTTTTCCACCTCCACGGCTGTTACCCCTTGTCTTACGCAAAATCGCCAACTCTACCGGCCGATTCCTGCTCAACCTCATACTGGCCAGTGGCGGCTTGGTTCCCGCTACTTCTAGACCTTCTCATCAATCTCCCTCAGTTACTACCCCTAATACTGAACCTACTTTCCCAAGCAATGGGATCGATCCCACACCCGAACCCTCAAGCACTTCGACTCCACGGGTGACTACTATCATCGAACTCCTTCGAACGTCAGGAATTTTTGAAGGCTTGGCCATTCGCATTGCTCTCGTGCCATCCACACCTCTACCAACAAAATTTACAACAGTCACTGGCGATGCTGGCTCCGTTGGTGTATCACAGAACGAGTTAATCCTATCGATCCCATTATGCCACAGTTACTCCGGTTCTTAACCTCGATATTCAAGAGTGGCTTACGAGGATCTACAATCCTCGTTTACCGATCAGCCCTGAATGCTGTCTTCCGGGCCGCAGGAAATCTTCTTACTGATTACCGAATCTCCTCCTTAATCCATTCTTTCAAATGGACGGGCCACGATTGCGTCGGCAGTTCCTCGATTGGGATCTGTCCATTGTTTTATCTGCTTTGCTATCCCCGCCCTATGAATCCATGGGATCCTCTCAACTTAATCACCTCACCAGGAAAACAGTATTTCTTGTGGCCCTTGCAGCCTGTCTTCGCTGTGGAGAACTTCAGGCTTTATCGGCCACCGCCTCCGATTGCTTCTTTCTAGACAACTATTCTGGCGTTTCGTTGACGCCACACACATCATTCCGTGCGAAGACACAGAAACCCACCGAACAAGCAATACCGTTCATCATTCATTCTCTTGTGACGTACTCAGGGAGTAGACGATTGAATCCAAGAATAATCTCAAACCCAATTTACTCCTTACTGCATAGCTAGGGGACTATGCACTGAGAACACATATTAGGCATTAAACTCAAGTTGGAGCTTGGTCTAATCCTAGCAGAGTCCAGGGAGACAACCTTTCGAGTCGTCTGCCCTCACCAAGTTCCTTCCAGTTGTCCAGGCCCTCGTATTTATACGCGGGGCTGAACAATGGAAGTAGCCTGAGGCTTTACGTTGCGCAATCGCTAACAGATATGAGCCGGTTCTAACTGGTCTGAACAATAGAGCAGTCTCGTTACCCGGCTGTTGGCGTTCGGCCAAGTTCCGGTGTAGACGGAAGTTGACTGGACGCCAAGTAGCTTATGTAACTACAAGGTGCACCATGAGTGTTTGCTTATGTTGCACCCTGCTATTCGTTAATAGCGTGTTACACTCTTTCTAATATCTTGGGTGATGACCAAGAAAGAGCCTTGTGTCCAGTCCGAGCTATCTGTTTCTACTTCAAAGCTTCCAAACCAATTTGAAAAGACCGAACTCAACTTTTCATTTCCTTCAACAATAGAATTGTGAACGAACAAAAGTCACCAGAAAAACGCACACTTTCACAACAGAAGACACTCACACTGTCTAGCGAATTTTCGATAGTTTACTACTATCTTCCTCAGGCCTTAAAGTTAGTTTGGACTCTGTTTACATCCCTGTTGTTTTCACCGTTGTCGTCTGCTCGTTCGTTGCCATGCTCGAAACTTGGTGCGTTGCATAGCCTCCCGATTTTTGCAGGCCCACCACGCGAGTTGTGTAGCCTCCCGATTTGTCCAGGCCGATCCAGCGAGCTTGCCACGTGAAGTCCCCACTTCCTACACAACTGCCTGGAATGTTCCCAGCCGATCAGATGTGAAACTCACGGGTAGGAGGGGCCTTGAATGTTCATAAGAGGAATTCCTTTGGCTTCATGTTGACTAATGGCAATGGATTCGAGGCACCGGAGGTGTCTGTCACGTGCCATGTTGGACTTGATCAGTGTACTAGTGTCATGCCACCTAATCTTGTGCTTTGTCTCCATGCAATGCACTGCGATGCCGTTATCTTTGACTGCATTCCGAACATTTCCGAACATTTCCGAAGAAAAGGAGTAAGAACGAGGCTTGCACAACACATGGGAAATGTTCGGAATGCAGTCAAAGATAACGGCATCGCAGTGCATTG
>JAHWFP010077808.1:11289-45143 GCA_023313725.1 Lithobius niger
GAGGCACCGGAGGTGTCTCGAATCCATTGCCATTAGTCAACATGAAGCCAAAGGAATTCCTCTTATGAACATTCAAGGCCCCTCCTACCCGAGAGTTTCACATCTGATCGGCTGGGAACATTCCAGGCAGTTGTGTAGGAAGTGGGGACTTCACGTGGCAAGCTCGCTGGATCGGCCTGGACAAATCGGGAGGCTATGCAATGCACCAAGTTTCGAGCATGGCAACGAACGAGCAGACGACAACGGTGAAAACAACAGGGATGTAAACAGAGTCCAAACTAACTTTAAGGCCTGAGGAAGATAGTAGTAAACTATCGAAAATTCGCTAGACAGTGTGAGTGTCTTCTGTTGTGAAAGTGTGCGTTTTTCTGGTGACTTTTGTTCGTTTATAATGGAGTTTCACAGTACGAAATCTAACGATCTTTTTCGAAATAGAATTGTGTAACTTCCACCCGTATGATTGCCACCTGGCTCAAAACTGTCATTGTTCAAGCTTACGAAGCCCTTGATATCATCAGCTTAACGGAAGGAATCCGAGGGACAGCGCACGAACTTCACGCCATATCTACTTCCTGGGCTCACCACAGTAATATCCCGATTACTGACATCATGCAAGCCGCATCTTGACGAAGTCCCACCATTTTTACATCTCACTACCTCCAGGATATGTCCCATCAAGCTGATGGACTGTACCGTATTGGCCCCTTTGTTGCGGCTCAACGTGTACTCAACCCCTTTTACACACTTTGTTTCTGTGTAGGGAACTGCTCGCTACCTAAGGGAACTTGGTCAAATGGCGCCCGTCGCCATGACGAAGTCTGTGGAATGCTTTAAAAAAGGTAATGTATATTTTCATTGCAACTAGAAACATCAAAATACCAGTATTACCTGGTTGATTTTGGTTTCTATTCCCTTCTGAAAATATACATTACCGTGCTTCCCTCCCTCCTCCCCTCTTGTCGCCATCTGGGCACAATAGAGGTTCGAAAAGGTGAGCATAATACTCCGCTTCGGTTTATATATGGGGAGGCTTCGCAGTAAGCTGTGCTGTAGGTAGTGATGCGGAAGGATATCTTCGATTTAATTTCCAGAAGGCAATAGAAACCAAAATCAACCAGGTTATACTGGTATTTTGATGTTTGTGCGCAAAAGCCTGTCTACACTCGACACATTTAAACGGCTCCTTTCTGTGGCGTATACCTGTGTCTTGTTAAATAAAACTTATTTACAAAAGCCTTTCCACACTCACCACATTCAAACTGTTTCTTCCAAACCTGTGCAATTTCGTGCTTTGTCAAACTAGACTTGCTTGTAAATGCCTTTCTGCACTATCCGCATTCAAATGATTTCTATCCATGTGTACATATGGAAGGTATTCTATACGGTAAAACCTCGATTATCCCAATTAATTGGGACCAAGGGTAGTTCGGATAATAAAAAATTCGGATAATCCGATTAATGTTAATAAACCAGCGGTACTGCATATCCACAGTCGGAATTCCTGGCAGCCGATGTTAGGATGGATTTTGGGACCTCGCTCTTTTTACCTCGCCGAGCTTGTTGATAATCGTGGATTATATGAAAGACAGGAAGGCCAGGGAGTTGTGGGTGAATACAGCTTGTATTGCTTCCAAAACATTCAAAGTAAATTACATCTGCTCACTACACACAAGTGGAAAAAGACATGGCATGACAGCAGCCATGTTGCCTCTCATCCAATAACACATGAGCAAAAAGAGCTAGCATCACCTGGGGGATAACAAAAAAAACACACAATGGATCTCTATCAGAGATCTGGACCAGCGTGCAAGAATGAGGTGCGTTTGGCAATGTGGGTGCCATTCATACCCAACATACTCCCCCTTTCTTGCAGGCTGTGTACATAAAACCACCTGCATTAAGCCAGTTATACTCCGGAGAAGATCACTGAACAAAGCAATTGAAGCCGCGATCCGTTCAACCACTTCATAAAAATGTCTGCAATATTTGACGAGGTTTCGATGCACTGTAGATCGAAATAGTTTTTCAATAACCAGTCTCGAATAAAGTGATACTTAATGTCGAAATGGTTTGATCGACTATTCTTCACCTTGTTCCCGGTAAAATGCACGGCTGATTACAGCAGTGGCCGTTGAGCTAATTGCTCAAATAATTTACACTTTAGTATCTGAGACAGCCAATGGGTCTCTTTAACGGCGTCTATTAAAGCCATAAATTCTGCCTCCATTGAACTTAATGAAATGCAAGATTGCTTCCTACATCTCCAGGAGACAGGCACCCCATCCAAATACACAATCTAACCACCAAAACGTTTTCGCATGTCGCGGTCTATTGCCCAAGATGCATCTGAGAAAGTATACAATTTTGACCCTTGTACATTTGACAATTCAATTTGGTAGTCTCGTGTGTCAAAAACATATTTAAGAATACCTTGCACTATTTTGACATGGTCGGCGGTGTAACTCGTGTTATATTACGACATAAGAATAGTGGAAAACAATATGTCGTGCCTAGTTCTACTCGCCAGGAACATCAAGCTACCAATCAGTGATCTGTATGGGAAATTGACCTAATTTACATCTTCCTCTGATCCTAGTTGAGCTGTTGTACCTACTGGTACAGGAAGGCTGACTTTACATGAGTTATTTAACCTGAACTTACACGTCAGTTGTTCTATATATAGGACCTTTGATGTATTACCGCCTTACCATTTATTCTGTCAAATTCAACACCTAATAACTTGGTAATCTGACCTAGAATGACTATGTCAAACTCTTGTTCTATCTTGCTGCATAGGCTATGTTCTACCTTTTTATTTTTACAGAACAGCACCAGATCATCCACATAGACCAGCAAGATGGCTTCATGTCCAAATTGGTAAACATAATTAAACCCTGGTAGCATACCAAAACCAATTTGCCCCAAAGTTTCACTTAACTTGTCATGCCATTCCCGGCCTGACTGGTGTAAGCCGTATACGGCTTTGTTTAACTTCCACCCCCTTACCTTCATTCTTCTCAGTCACAAAACCTTTCGGTATCCTGAGATAGGTTGGAGTATGTAAATCGCCATACAAATAGGCGCATTTAATATCTAAATGCAAGTCAGTCCATCCCATCTTAACAACTAATAGGATAAAAAAGAAACGAATGAGTACATAATTAACAACAGGAGAAAATACTTCTTCATAATCAACCCCAGCTGTTTACCGGAACCCTTGAGCCACTAGTCTGGCTCGAAATCGCTTGATCTCCCCAGTTACATTTTTCTTAATCTTAAAGACCCATTTTGATCCCAAAACCTTACATTGTTTGGGAGGTTCGATTTCAGTGAACACTTTACGGTTCTCTAACTCGCCCATTTCAGTTTCCATGGCTTTCTGCCATTTGTCGCTATCCTGCGACTACATAGCCTCCTCATAAGTGGAGGGTTCTATGGCACACAAAAGTAGTTCTGGATCACCAGTTGTATTGTTTGCTTGTTCCTCAGAACCAAGGAACATATCGTTATCACTGTCTATTTCGACATCACAGTTTGTAGTCACAGCCGTAGGCCTAAAGTCAAAAATATGTTCAAACTCAACATTTTCTTTTTCACAAAACGTTTTGATTTCCAGTACACTACGATACCTTGTACCCTTTTAATAGTAATAGTACTCATCTATTCTTTCTTTAGACGCTCCACTCTTCCGGGGAACTTCACGTCTTTCCCAGGAGTGAAAGTCTATTTTTCTTCTAGGTCCTTCCCTAACAATTCTGGTAGTACTACTGGGCTCTTCAGTTGGGTCACCCCTAACATTACGGTTTGTTCTACTGGTCTCCCCATTTTCTATTGGCGGTTTTTCTTTTAAAACTGTTTATATCAGCCTTCCATGACTGGGCAGAGAGGCGTTTCTACTGGTCGCAGTATGGGAGGGATCTGAAGTGTCATCCTCAGATTCATTCTCATAATAAAAACGTGCGACCTCACGAATCTCAGGATTCCCAGTAAAGGAATCTCCATATCCCCATTTTATGCGCTCGCCCACTTTAACATGTTGTGTTTCATACTCATACGCTCTGTCTGAAACGGGGTCCCACACCCGATAACCCTCAGTTTGTACTGCGTAACCAACTAATACGCCCTCCCAAGCCCTGTGGTCCAGTTTATGTTTGCCCTTAGACGGAATGTGAACATAACACTTTGATCCAGGTTCTCATAAGATACCTTACTGACACACGCCTTTTGTTGAGAATACAATAGGGAATGCTATACTGCACACGAGAATGGGGGAATCTGTTCTTAATATGATTGAAACTCACTCCTAATTCTGCCCACAACTTTTTGGGCAGTATCGTCTCAATGAACATAGAGCGCACACCCTCAACCAGAGTACGGTCCCATTCATTTCCGCCGAGTATGCATTGGTACGCTCATGTTAAATGCCTAGTTTTTTCAAACATGACTGGAACTGATTTGAGCAGAACTCCATGCCAAGGTCTGTTCTGATACACATTAACTTATTTTTCAACTCTTTCCACCTGTACTTGAAATTTGCAAAAAGTACTGAAAGCATCACTCTTTCTTTCGATGGGAAACACCCAAGAGTATCTGCTATGGTCATCAATTATTGTTAAGATATATCTAGCTCCACCCAAAAATCCATGTGTAACAACTGGAGAGGTTCAGTCGACCTCACCTTGTCGAACCCCTGAAATGATGAACGAATTGATTTAGCAATTTAACATCACACTTTTTCATGGATTTGTCGGTTAACCTACTTAAACCAAACGCAGCATCAGATTTACTCATATGAACAATTCCTTTTACATGCTGATGTGCAAAACGGGAATGTCACATCTGAATGTCTTCTACCTTCCCTATTTTGGGCCGTGCGACATTGACATTCATGGTTGGAATCGTTTCAACCCCTATTCTATTTACATCTGCTACCTTATACAACCGGTTTACACGGTTTGCAATCATAAGAGTGTTGTTTGATCCGTCAATTATGCTCATTTTACCATCAGATACAGCAATCCGATACTTGGCTGCATCGATTTTTGACATACTTATGAGATTTTTGGTCATATTTGGAGCATAAAGAACGTTCTTTAGTTCAATTATTCGAGGGCTACCATTTACTTTACATGACAATACGATGTTGCCCACCCCTTCGATCTTTGAAGAGCCCTCACCAAGGTTTACTTTGGCATTTGACACTGGTCTGTAGGAACTGAACCAATCCCTCCGACTGGTGAAATGGTCCGTAGCCCCCGAGTCAACGAACCAATCGTCATTTAAATCATTTGCACTCAGCAGACTGATCGGCTGATTCCCAGAAATCACCAGAAATGAACCTGTGTACGAATCTGGCTCGCTATAAGTGGCTTCTTCTGTTTTGCAATGCACTTCCTCTTCCGGAGCTCCTCGTGCCCCGTGTACTGGTATTCACTAGTTGTGGACACTGCTTTTTGAAATGTGAGGGATCCCCACACTTGAAAAACTTACGGAATTCCTTGCCTCTTGACTCATTTCCTCTACGATCATATGAACTAGGTCTATCTCCAGGTCCTGTTCTATAATGTGACTGGAAAGCTTTAAGGTTCATTTTATCATTTTCAAAATCTCCCTGGGATTTAGTTTTCAGCCTGGCAAATTCTGACAAGAGGTGCTCTCTTACTTCCTGGGTTGTGAATGTTTTATCGTCCCAATGATAAATTTGTTGGGCCACCACCTCATACTGTGGCGGTAACAAATCCAGATACTGATATGCACTTTCTTTATCATCGAACATGACCTTTATTTCACGCAAATCTTAAGCTTTTTTGTCAACCCGAGAAAAAAAACTGCCATCTCATCCCCAGGTTTCAAGACCATTTGTAGAAATTCACGTCTCAGCTTGGCTTTCCGGGCCCTCGACGTAGGCTGAAATACCCCTTCCAATACCGTCCAAGCGTCCTTAGCATTAGTTGTGTTTACCACAATACTCTTTAACTACCGGTCTACAGATAAATATATCATTGCATGAGCCCTTTCTGACCGCATTTTTAACTGTAATTGTTTCTGTAATTGTTGCTGTTGCCTGAACTGTAGGACTAACTTCAGATCCATGTGCAAAACCATAAAGCCTCATTTCCAGGAGTGCAAACTTCATATCTGCTTTCCATGACTCATAATTAGAAGCATTAAGTTTAGCAATGATACTTCTCAGAATAATCTTCATTTGAAGCCATTTCTTAATGTTTACATAGTTACACTTCACTATAACAAGGTTTTCTGCCACCCATAGACACAACATTAATGTTACTATAACGAGGTTATCTTCTGGACTGTTGCATTTTAGATTTATGGCAACTAATTTGGCAATCAAAGGACTAATTTGCCAATTACTTTATGATGCACTATGGCATTATCACTACCCACAATCCCAGAGTCATTAGGCTACTTACAGTTCGTTTTTCAAATTCAATTTCCATCCAACAGCAACCACGCTCTGCTACCATGTTGATAATCGTGGATGAAATAAAAGACAGGAAGGCCAGCAGGGGCCGGGGTGGGGGGGGGGGGGGGGTGTCCCCCCGGGGCCCCCCCCCCCCCCACCATCAGATCAAAATCAAAAATCGAAAAAAAATGTTGGTTACTTATTAAGAAAACTATTTTAGTTTCTTTCACAGCGACAGGAATAGACATCAATGGAGCCTAGTTGTTACCGTGAGAGTTGTAAAATCATATTTTTTTTTATCTGGATTTAAAAACATCCCCAAAAAATGCGTATAAAACAGCTAAGAACGTTCGGTGTGAAAAAGAGTATTGCAAGTGTTGTTTTTACTTTTATTCTTGGGGGGGGGGGGGGGGAGAGAACCGCAAAAGAAGAAATCGGTTCGCTCCCCTGGCTAAAATTGTTGCCGCACTGCCGCCTCCCCAGTAAAGTGATTCTAGCGTCGTCCCTGAAGTCCAAGGAGTTGTGGGTAAATACAGCTTGTATTGCTTCCAAAACACAAAATAAATTACGTCTGCTCACTACACACAAGTGGAAAAAGACATGGCATGACAGCAGCCATGTTGCCTCTCATCCAATAACACATGAGCAAAAAGAAGCTAGCATCACCTGGGGGCTAACAAAAAAAACACACAATGGATCTCTATCAGAGATCTGGACCAGCATGCAAGAATGAGGTGCATTTGGCAATGTGGGTGCCATTCATACCCAACATGCTATTTTACCCAACAGAGCTCTGGTCCCTGTTTCCATAGTACGCTATAGCGATTGCCTCATACGCCTTGGACTCCGGGCAGCTTCCCAAGCGGACGTACTCAACACTGCCGCTAATGCCTATTGTAAACGCATTTCAGCCGAGCCTTTACCTGAAGAGACGAGACAACTTGCTGCTCTTATCAGTCAGGCCTTCCGATAAGCTTGTTTTGCCACCTTTCATTCATGAATTGGTTCTATGAATTGGTTCAATCTCTTCAACTCCACCCTTCTTCTGCGGGACATCGCTCTAAACACCGCTTCGAACCTCCACGACTCCACTCGGCACGTTCTCCACAATCAGCCCATTCATGAGAACAGACACACTCTTCCGTAGCCTTATTCCAAAATTGGCCCCTCACCTCGACATCACACGCAGGCCTAAGCCCTTTAAATCCAGTGGACAGCGCCAACAACGAGCACCCTGCCCCTATGTTCCCTCGGACTCCAAGGATGATTGGTACACGCTCCCGTGTACGAACACCCGGCCTCCGGCTTCCCCACCACGCCGACGTAGGTCGCCCTTTCAGAACAAGGGGCGGGGACACGGACGTTTCTACAGTCACAGTAAAACACCAGCATTGCAATTCAAAGTTCACATTTTACCACTAATAAATGAGCAATTATAAACTCTGTCCACCTGAATTTTTGGTGGAATAATGCAGCGTCCACCTGCTTCAGAAGTCCAGGCAAAAAACGAAGTACTAAACTAGGTTCACATTGCTTCAGGCTCTGTCAGAATCTGAATTAGAATTTTGAACTTGCCGCATTTTCCGTTTGACCACTGATCTTTATCGCGCGCTAAAACTCCGATTTCCATTGCCTGCTGAAATTTTTGGCGAGCTCTAGTCGGTCGATGTTGGGATAGGATGGATGGGCAATGTTAATGAGTGCTGCACCATGCTTCCGAAATTGTTGGATGGCTAGAGATTCCAACCCACGAAGGTGGGCGTCGTTTAGTGTATTGGATTTCAGCAGGACAGAGGTGAGTTCCCATGCTATCTGGTGATTTACTGTTCGTTGGTGGATGGAAATTTCATTGAGTGGGTCTAATGTCCACACTTTTCCTTGGTGTTCATGGATTCTCGTCTGGAGTTTTTGGTGTGACTCTCCAATGTAAATCGATGTGCAGTCCCTACATGGTACGCAGTAAACGACATTCTTTTGGCTGGAGCACCTTGGGTCTGCAGGTGGCTGTTGCAGTACATGCTTTGTACTCTGTGGTTTTTTGGAGGGGGGAGTGGGAGTCGGACGTCTATCCTTGCTGCGGGTTGGATAGCGATGGGATGAGGGGGGTAGGATAGGCTGTAGGGTGGGGGGAGAAGGAGGAGATAGGGAGTGGGGGGAAGGGTGGGTAGGTTCGGGTTGCTTCCCTATAAGCAGCTTTTTGAGGTTGGGAGGGTGCTTCAAGAAGCACCTAATTAATGTCCTCTAATGTCCTAATGTCCCAGCATAAGACCTTCCATCAAGTTAGAGGTACCCCGATGGGGTTTCGTGCTCACCCGTGCTGGCCGAAATAGTCTTACATTTTTTGGATGAACACATCACCAAGAAGTTTCCTTCCATGAAGATCTGGAGAAGGTTCGTTGATGATGTAGTGGCTTCTCCCAAACAAGATGAAATCCCCTTTGTTCTGGATGAGCTCAATGGGTGGTACACCAGCTTCCAATTTACTCATGAAGAGGGGGTAGATAGTACCATCCCTTACTTGGACGTAAAACTTAACCAGGAAAGCCCAGAGGATCGAATATGAGCCTTTCCGTAAAGGGACTCAATCTGGAAGGGGGATTCCCTATCCATCATGCCACCCGAAACACCAGCTACGGGCCATCCTCCTCGACGAAATGTGCCGCATCGCCAACCATTCTTCCACCCAAAGTATTGCAAATCAGCACTTGCTACTCGCAAAATCAAAGTTCGTGCTACTGGGTTACCCTGCATTCATGGTCAACTCAGTGATCAAGACGGCTCAACATGGGAAGAAAGGCCGCAAGGATCGAAAGGAAGACACACCCTGTGCTGTTGTAACCCATGTGCCAGGACGGACAGAGAAAGGCTATCAAACCCTCAAAAAACAGGACATTAGGTGCTTCTTGAAGCACCCTCCCAACCTCAAAAAGCTGCTTAAAGGGAAGCACCCCTAACCTACCCACCCTCCGCCACACTCCCCATCTCCTCGTCCTTCCCCCACCCCACAGCCTATCCCACCCCCCTCATCCCATCGCTATCCAACCCGCAGCAAGGATAGACGTCCAACTCCCACTCCCCCCCTCCTCCCTCCAAAAAACCAGCAGAGTACAAAGCATGTGCTGCAACAGACACCTGCAGACTTACGGTGCTTCAGCCAAAAGAATGTTGTGTACTGCATGCCATGTAGGGACTGGAAATCGGTTTACATTGGACACACACACCGAAAACTCCAGACGAAAATCCATGAACACCAAGGGAAAGTGCGGACATTAGACCCACTCAATGGAATTTCCGTCCACCAACGAAAAGAAAATCACCAGATAGCGTGGGAAGTCGCCTCTGTCCTGCTGAAATCCAATACACCAAATGACTCTCACCTTCGTGGGTTGGAATCTCTGGCCATCCAACAATTTCGGAAGGATGGTGCAGCACTCATCAACATTGCACATCCATCCTATCCCAACATCGACTGACTAGTGAGACCAGAGCTCGCCAAATATCTCAGCACGCAATGGAAATCGGAGTTTGAGCGCGCGATAAAGATCAGTGGTCCAATGGAAAAATGCGGCAAGTTCAAAATTCTAATTCAGATTCTGACACAGCCTGAAGCAATGTGAACCTCGTTTAGTACTTCGTTTTTTGCCTGGACTTCTGAAGAAGATGGACGCTGCATTATTCCACCGAAAATTCAAGTGAACAGAGTTTATAATTGTTCATTTATTAGTGGTGAAGTGTGAACTTTGAATTGCAATTTCGTACTCGTGCCACGGTAAACACCGCTTGCCGGTATTTTTCCACAACACCAGACCCACGCGGACGCTAATCTCCTTAATCCCGACAACGCCCACAATTATCTCGTTGACAATTATCACTAGCCGGCCGCCTCTGCTTCTTCAAATCGGCTTGGCAAGAACTCACCGACGACCCAACCGTCCTCTTCATCGTCACTCACGGATTCTTGCCTTCCTTTTCTCGGCCTCCCCCACTACAGAGTCTTCCCTGGACGACGGATTCCGCTCGGACCCTCTCGTTTTCAACGAAATCGCTTCTCTCTTAGCCAACAGGCTATTCCGTCGGGTAGCTTCCGATCCTAACAAGCTTGGATTTTACAGTCCGCTTTTCGTCTACCCCAAGAAAACGGGCAACCTACACTTTATATTCAACCTTCATCCGTTGAACAAATTCATTCGTTTCCCCACTTTCAGATGTCCACGGTGGATTCCGTCCGCCACACTCTTCTCCCAGGAGATTGGACAATCTCCATAGACTTAGCGGACGCCTACCTTCACATCCCGCTCCACGAATCAGTCAGACACCTCTTTCGCTTCCTCGTCGATGGAGTAATCTACGAGTTCACCTGCCTCCCGTTTGGCGTCAACGCCACCCCAAGAATTTTTACGTCGTAAAGACAGTCTTTGCATGGCTCCATCAACAAGGATCTCGACGATTGGATTCTCCCACATCAGGACCGGTATCGTCTACTTGCAAACAGGAACACTACCCTTCTTTTCATTCATCGCCTTGGCTTCGGTATTAATTTTCCCAAGTCAAGTCTAAATCCCTCCCAGTGCTTTGTTTTTCTCAGAGTCTTCTTCGACCTTCGGTCAGCAACTGTTATGCCCTACCCAGACAGGATCCAATCCATTCTTCACAAGGTCCGACAATGTCGTCGAGCCCCCACATACACACGATACCAACTGGACTCACTCATCGTGTCTTTAGATTTCGTAGCCCTCCTTATTCATACGGTAGATGGCTGGTCAGGCCACTCCACCTTATACAACCAGTTTACACGCTTTGCAATCATAAGAGTGTTGTTTGATCCGTCAAGTATGCTCATTTTGCCATCAGATACAGCAATTCGATACTTGGCTGCATCGATTTTTGACATACTTATGAGATTTTTGGTCATATTTGGAGCATAATGGACGTTCTTTAGTTCAATTATTCGAGGGCTAACATTTACTTTACATAACAATACAGTAAAACCTCCATTATCCAAACTAATTGGGACCAAGGGTAGTTCGGATAATCGAAAATTCGGATAATCCAATTAATGTTAATAAACCAGCCGTACTGCAGGCAAGGGAAAAATATACGGGCAAAACCGGTATTATTTACCAATAAACAACCTTTATTCATATTTTCAAGATTGCCATTCACTTAAGTAATTGATGGCGATTGAACTATTTTGCTAATAAATAGTTTAATCGATTAAACTAAAATGGTACTGTACCGTAAATAATAAATAAAATAAAATCCCTATGAACGATCAACGTTGATTTGGTATAAATCATTCTATGCCGGCAGTAATTTTTGTGATAGGCCTAATCATATAATATATATTTATACCTAAATTATATTTTTACGTCGTCAAAACTAACGTGAAATTGCTTGTGTGTGATGAAAATAGCGCTTGGTTCAAGCGAACAGAGGCTAATTCATTAAACAAGCATCGTTCGGCCACCATCTTGTTGCGTTTGCAATCTGGGAAACCCGGGGAAATCTCCTTTCCTGCTGCCACAACGTCACTGCCTTTTCCTCCAATTAACCTCCACTGCCTTTTCCTCCATTAAGCCATTGGCACGTTCTGTAGTATCGCGACTCACGAGCTACGATTGGTTCATTTGTGGCACGTGGCGTTGGGGCCAGTCATAATATGACGTCATGCGAAGCGAGTCAAGGAACTAGCGTGAGGGCGTTCTTTGTGAATGGCTGGCTACGAGACAACGATGGCAGATCGCGACAGATTGCGGGAGCGCTATCGACGATCGGCAATATTTGAGGCCATGTAACATCAAAATTCCAGGGTAACTTGGGTAATTTTTGTTTCTATTGCCTATTGAAAAATACATTACCCAATTATTAGCATTCTCCTTCTCTCAATGCTGTTTCAACTAGAGATAAAAAAGTTCTTTCGGTCCGCTAGCTACTACGCATCTCTACTGCGCAGCCTCCATCATATATAAGTCGAGGCGGAGCGGCAGAGGTCACCTTTTCGACACCTCTATCCTGCCCAAATGGCAACGAGAAGGGAGGATGGCGGGAAGCCGGGTAATGTATTTTTCAATAGGCAATAGAAACAAAAATTACCCAGGTTACCCTGGAATTATGATGTTTCTACTTGCCGTGAAAAATAGATTACCCAATTATTAGCATTCCCATTGACTTTGTCACGGCGGTGGGGCCATTTGATCAAAGTTCCCTTAGCTAGCGACCGGCGCCTGTAACACGAAGTGGATTACAGCGTGTCCAAGGGTTAAAGTACTCGTTGGGCTGCGACAAGGGTCCCAACGTGATACAAGCCGTCGGTATGATAAGACGTATCCCAGAGGAGATGGGAAGTGAAGACGGTAGGATAGCGCCGGGAACCAATCATTAGTGCGGAAGTGAGCTCAGTCTTGGGACTGAGCGGGAGAAAGTTGAGTATGGACCAGCTTGATAGGACGGGAGGCTCTTAGATAAAAACGGACGGCTCGCACTGGACAAAGGTCTTTCTTGACTATCCCGAAGGATACTGGATAGAGATGGTATTATGAAAGGATGTGTTCGTTTAGTAGGTTTCTGGACCTTTGCTCTGATGGAGGAGCCGGGAGTGAAGGTAACGCCTTGAAAATCTGGTAGGGGAAAACAACCACGCTCCATGGCGGATAGGACTTGTAGTCCGCTGCAGCGGAGGCAAGCAGCCAGAGCGACCAGGAATTACAGTCTTCTAGTGAGGTGGCCGAGGTGTGCGGAGGCCAAAGGTTCAGGAATGAGAGGATTTAGGAAAGAGATCTTATGTTCTGTGAGGAGAGCGGTGTATCCGGCGACTTGAAAGACCTCATGCCGACCCATAGATCAGGATGGCGGATCCCCGTAAACCTTTGTGAAAAAAGTAGGATAGGAAACGGAGGAGACCGTGCAATACATCAATGAAACCATCATGTCATTTCCAGTGGTTGTGAGAAACCTTTTTTTTTTGGTGGAGGACCGCACGGCCCTGGAGGTAAAGCGAGAGGTTTCGTCTTTAAGATTGCCTGTGGAGCGGTGGAGGTGGATGATAGTAGCCACCCGTGAAGTCGCACCGAAGTTAGATCCGGACGGTAGAACCGTCCTTGGTCCCGAGAGGGGAGGACCCATAAGAGGGTGGCCTGTCCGGAGGATTGGTGGAAGGACTGGGTGAACCCTGATAGGGCGGAGAGGACCTTTAAGGGAGGAACGGACAAGGCCGCTGTGTGAGTCCTTTGTGGAGGAGCGGAGGTCGGGAGGTGGCAAATGCTGAAGCGGAGGACGTCGACCAACCGTCGGATAGTAGTGTGCAATACAGGAACTTGGGAGTTCCCAGCAGGACCATCCGTGATGATTGACTTAGGAGAAAGGAACCGAAAGAGGCTGTGCAGGAGGATGCACGGATGGCGGTGGTGCGGAGGGGTATCATGCCCTTAATTGTAGAGGTCTAGTACACCGCTGGAAGCGGAGGGAGGTGGAAGTTGATAGTTGTGCAAAGATCTCCATACAGCTTGCTGGGTGCAATGTGGATGTTTCCCCAGGATAGCTTGTTGGGAGGAACGGTCATGTTCGACGATTTTTTTGCCAGCCGGATGGTGGGGATTGGATGAGGACGAAAGAGGTCTAATAGGATATGATCGTGGAACCACAGGCCCAGAGGGAGCAATTCACTCCCCTCCCCGTTGTCCCGAGTAGGGGATCGAGGTGTAGGATGATGCAGAGGGCGAAGGGCGGTGGCGAAGGGTGGCGGATTAAGCGAGAGCTGTTGCGTAACGGACGCAGACATATATTGGAGATAAGGCCAATTGCCGAGATCATGTTGGGGAAAGTTAGACCGAGCTGCACTTGCGGGGAGGATGGTGGAGTGACACTTGAAGGGAAAACCACAAGGAGGGACCCATGGTTGTTGAGAGACCGGAGGCTGTTGCGAAAGGGAAGGATGTCCCATGGGAAGGCGGCTTGTCCGTCGAGCAAGAGTTGTGTGAAGAGATGTACACGACGAGAGCAATCCTGCTGTGGAGGATGCGTGCAGATGGAGCAGGTAGCAAGGGTGAACCCTGTGCAATTGCAGCGGTGGTAGGATCTTTGACTGGAAGACTGCCTGGTGGAGATATCGGCAGGGTAGTGGCTGAGCACATCACTCAGAAGAAGGTGTGAGTGGAAGCATAATGTAGGACAACGGAGGCGGAGGGCCGATGAGAGGCCCAAAGAAACAGTCTTGCCTCAAAGGGACGGAGAAGTCCATAAGAGATGAATGAGAAGGCCTTGTAGGCACAATGTGGACGGGATCATGATATACTGAGGCGGATGACCCGGTGGCCGAAAGCGGAGGTGTAACGATCCGCAAAACAGAGGCGGAGCGGAGGTAAAGGGACGGGATGTATCCGGTTGAGCTGGAGAAAACGGCTCTAATATTAGAGTGGTAGGCGGAAGACCTGCCAGTGGGATTATTTTTTTTTTTTATCGTTCCTTGGCTGCAAGGGATCGGGGACGTAGCTGCAGAGTTCCTAGGTATCAGTACGGCTCAGAAAGAAGAGAATAGTGCGGCGGACGCGGCTGCAACAGTATCTGCAACCGGTGGGACCGGGTGGGATGCGGAATGATGAGTGCAGGATGAGGAGCCATCCCCCAGCGTCCCTGCAGCACGTAGCATAAGGACAGCGTTACCGAGGATGGGGTTGGACGCAGCGCATGGCGTGAAGCTGGGAACATTGCGGACAGCCTGGCTCTGAGGGAAGAAGAAAATAGATTACCTAATGTGGTGGGCAGTGTCCTATCCTGCCCCTGCCTTACAGACAAAGGTCTAGTAAGGGGAAGGAAGGGTGGTGAGGATCGTGCCGTTGTTGGTCTGAATGGGATCAAGAGCACCCCCCCCCCTGCCTCCCCCGAGTAGGGGAGCGAGGGATAACGAGAGGAGTGTGAAAAGCATCCTGTGAGGAACGCATCCAAGACCCCAGGAGTAGGGTTTGGGGAACTGCAGACTGATTCGTGCAGGCCTATGTTAGAGAGCTTATGTCCTTTTCGCGGAGGTATAAAAGTGGGCGAAACTGGTAAAGGATCAGGGGCAGTAAGATGCGGATGACCGGGATGGGACATGGAGATAAATACGATGGAGATCTCCGTCCGCAGGAGAGTTGGAGGAACGTCATTGCTTAGGAATCGAAGCTTTGGTCGATGAAAGGTAGGCGAAGGCTGGCCGATGATTCAAGAGGAACAGCGAAGGCTGGTGTTGGCGAGGATCGGATAGCGGAGCGTGCGTTCGAGGATCGAAGGACTAGCTAATGAAGAGGATGAATGACAAGAGGATGGTGCCTGCGAGATGTACGGGATACGACCCGAGGCGGATCGGTCTCTACAAAAGCGTTCCAGGATGCTTCAAAAGGAAATAAGGACATTAACGCCGGGAAAATAGCGGACGGCGGATTGAGTGGTTATCGAACAGCAGAGGATCAGTGAGTAGGGATGCTTCCGAACCGACGATGTGTCACCGTGGCAGGAGGAATTATCCTGTTCCTAGGGGAGGATGGAGGTGACCTCCGTCCTGTGGATCTAAGGACTGCAGAAGGTATGGCCGGGAGCAGAATTACAACCGATAGAATCATGGAAGACATCCTGCAGGAGCGGATGAGGGTGGATCGCAGAGAGGACAAGGATCGTTGGTCCGGAGGACTGGCGGACGAGAAGAAGATGGAGGGGATCGATGGACGGGAAAACGCCCAATCGGTGGTGGAACACTTCCGAAAATAGAAGCATCCTAGTCTGAGGATGGACCGGACCTCTGTCTATCCGCACCAAAGGGCAGAGCAGAGGAAACCGGGAGCGAAGCATCAACCCGGAGTGGATAGTGAAAGTAGCTGGACCCAAGGACCGGTGGATCCGTGAAGAGGATGGAGGCAAGGATTGGATCAGTTGAGGAGCAGCGTAGAGCACAGCTGCATAGGATGACAGCCGAGGAAAGACGAGCGGATTGCAGAATATATATATATCAGAAAGAGGGCTGCGCAGCAGGATGCGCAGGTGGTGAAGAGGTGGAGGGATACCATACCCCTTTAAGGAACAACAGCACTCAACGGAGGGAAGGAAGGTGCAATCCGACAGAAGTGGTGAAACAGCTCAACCAAAAAGGGCTGCGCAGAAGCAATGCGCAGTGGGGAGCCGCGGATGAGGAACCTTTTTTTTTTTTTTTTTTTGGCAGGTGAAAGCCAACAGAAGGCAATGAGGCAGCCCATTCCAAGGAATGCTGCGCGGAGGTAGCCCCCGCGTGGGGCGACTGAGGACGAAGATCGGCGCTGGGCCGAACAGAGTCCCCCACCGCCCATACGCAACGCAGACGCGAGGTCGTCGGCCAAAAACAAGGAACGGCGTTCCGAGGGATGGCAGTGTGCGGAGGACAGAGGCGGAGGGCCCAGACAAGCAGCCGGGACCGGCGATGAAGGGCGGGGAGGATATCCCTTGCGTCACGAAGCAGCGGACGTTGTGGATGCTAGTGCCAGAAGCGGATGGTAAGCACAGCTGAGGCGGACGTTGTGGAGGCCAGTGCCAGAAGTGGATGGTAAGCACGGCATCCCAACGAAGCGAACAGCGTGGCGGCTAGAGAAGCAAAGGTGAGCTCTGCCGCTCCGCCTCGACTTATATACGATGGAGACTGCGCAGTACAGATGCGTAGTAGCTAGCGGACCGGAAGAACTTGTTTTATCTCTGGTTGAAACAGCATTGAGAGAAGGAGAATGCTAATAATTGGGTAATGTTTTTTTCACGGCAAGTAGAAACAACTTTACTTGCACGGTAATAAAACTATTAAAAAAAAGATTTCTTAGTTGGTAAAAAATACTGTGGAAGAACAGCCAGTGGCTGTTAGCATTCCAAGATTGCCTGAGTTAGCAAGTATTGATATTTTCTTTAGGCCTCGGAGTTTGCCGGTTTTCTTGGCCAAGGGCAGTTCGGATAATCAGGGTGTTCGGATAATCGGGGTTCGGATAACTGAAGTTTTACTGTACAGTGTTGCCCACCCCTTCAATTTTTGAAGAGCCCTTACCAAGGTTTACTTTGGCATTTGACACTGGTCTATAGGAACTGAACCAGTCCCTCCGACTGGTGAAATGGTCCGTAGCCCCCGAGTCAACGAACCAATCATCATTTGGATCATTTGTACTCAGCAGACTGATCGGCTGATTCCCAGAAATCACCAGAAATGAACCTGTGTACGAATCTGGCTCGCTATAAGTGGCTTCTTCTGTTTTGCAATGCACTTCCTCTTCCGGAGCTCCTCGTGCCCCGTGTACTGGTATTCACTAGTTGTGGACACTGCTTTTTGAAATGTGAGGGATCCCCACACTTGAAAAACTTACGGAATTCCTTGCCTCTTGACTCATTTTCTCTACGATCATATGAACTAGGTCTATCTCCAGGTCCTGTTCTATAATGTGACTGGAGAGCTTTAAGGTTCATTTTATCATTTTAAAAATCTCCCTGGGATTTAGTTTTCAGCCTGGCAAATTCTGACAAGAGATGCTCTCTTACTTGCTGGGTTGTGAATGTTTTATCATCCCAATGATAAATTTGTTGGCAACCACCTCATACTGTGGGGGTAACAAATCCAGATACTGATATGCAATTTCTTCATCATCGAAAATGTGACTCGTGTTATATTACGACATAAGAATAGTGGAAAACAATATGTCGTGCCTGGTTCTACTCGCCAGGAACATCAAGCTACCAATCGGTGACCTGTATGGGATCTCGACGATTGGATTCTCCCGCATCAGGACCGGAATCGTCTACTAGGGTAGGAACACTACCCTTCTTAATGGTCCCTCAAGACGTCCGTTTGCACATCTTTTTCACATGTGGGAACTTCTTACCTGATCTCTTTGCCACGAGGTTCAATCCCAAACTTCCCCACTTCGTCAGCCTGGTCCCAGACGACCGAGCCTGGACAGTGGATGCCTTAACAATGGACTGGAGCCACCTCTTCGGATACATCTTTCCGCCCCCAAAGTTGTTATTATTACGGGCTCCCGGCCTCTTCCTCCTAATAGCCCCAAACTGGCCTGCAGTAGTTTGGTTTCCCCTGCTTTCAGCCTCCTCACGGACTCACCTCGCTGTCTTCCGGACATCCCGGACCTGCTCTCGCTGAATCGCGGGACAGGTCTCCACAAGAAACCGCTATCACTCTGGTTACACGCGTGGCTACTATCGTCAGACTACTCGAGGCATCAGGAGTTCCTAATGAACAGGCCTCCCGTATTGCTTCCAAAGTGGTGTGCTCTTCTACCAACAAAATCTATGGACAGTCAATGGAAACGATGGTTTCATTGGTGTCTGCAACGGAAAATCAATCCAGTCGATCCTCCTCTAGCTTAGCTTCTGGATTTCCTCACTGATCTCTTTAAGGAAGGACTCCGGGGATCCACTATTTTAGTATACCGCTCCGCCCTCAATACCATTTTCCGGGCATCTCTTCTCGACGGTTTCCGGATTTCGGCTCTTCCGCTTTTTTGAGCTCAAATGGCTGGTAATTCGTCGACTCTTTCCTAGCTGGGACCTGTCAATCGTCCTCACCGCTCTGCTTGGTTCTCCCTACGAACCTCTGTCAGCATGTCGCCTCAGTCATCTCACCAGGAAGACCGTCTTTTTAGTCTCCTTGGTGGCCTGCCTCCGCTGCAGCGAGGTTCAGGCTCTGTCCGCCATTACCTCCGAATGCTTCTTTCACCAGGATTGTTCAGCGGTCACCCTGACTCCTCAGACTTCGACCTTTAGATCCAAGACACAAAAACTCGGCGACCAGACCAAACCATTCTCGATTCCAGCCTTAACACCACTCACAGGAGACGAACCCGACCCCTATGTCCGGTTCGTGCCATCCGATACTATCTAAAGAAATCTAAGCCAATCCGACACGGCTGGTCACAGCTCTTCCTTCCGTTCGCATCTGCTTCGGGAGTAACGTCACCACACATGATTGCCACTTAGATCAAGACAGTCATCGTTGATGCCTATAAAGCCCTGGATGTCGACTGTGCCGACCAAGGTATTCGGCTCACGGCCCACAAACTTCGAGCTATATCGACATTCTGGGCACATTATAGAAACATATCCACCTCCAACATTATGGAAGCAACTTCCTGGCAACATCCAACTGTCTTCACCTTGCACTACCTGTGTGACATGTCGGCACAAGCAGACGGCTTATACCGCATTGGTCCCTTCGTGGCCGCAAGGTGGATACTCTAACCCCCCCTTAAGCATTTCGATCTTCCTGACCGAATGCAAAGACATTTTCTTTCAGGGGATCGGCACTCCCCCCTAGAGGGCTCCGTCAAGTGGTGCCCTCCGCCTTTGACGAAGGCAATGGCATGCTAAATATTAGGCAATTGATGTTTTCATGGCACATAGGAAGTCCAAAATACCAGGTACAGCTGGTTGATTTTGTTTCTATTGCCCTTAAGAAAACATACATTACCTAATATCCCACCCTCCTCCCCTCTGTGTCACCACTGGGGCACTTAGAGGAACGAAAGATGAAGTGAGGGCTTCGTCTGAGTTTATATAGAGGAAGCCGCGCGTGCGTGGTGGGCAGCAGCGCCAACGGCCATAGAACTTCAATCTCTAGATCGCACAGCGCAAAGAGAAGGGAATGCTAAATATTAGGTAATGTATGTTTACATAAGGGCAATAGAAACTAAAGTCGACCAACTGTGCCAGGTATTGGATGTACTGTACACCATTTCACAAATTCTGTAGCAGCCAAAACTGTCATGTTTAATAGCAATCATTCTCGGTCTTTGATGCCATCATCGTGCAGCGTATAAAACCCATCACCTCACTCGTTATGTCCATTAATGATATCCTGAAAAATCTGCGACAACATAGAGGATTCGTTTACTTGCTTGATAAACCAAATTTGTTCATAATTCTTCTT
This sequence comes from Lithobius niger, assembly GCA_023313725.1. Lineage (NCBI taxonomy): Eukaryota > Metazoa > Arthropoda > Chilopoda > Lithobiomorpha > Lithobiidae > Lithobius > Lithobius niger. The sequence goes on from JAHWFP010077808.1 coordinate 31,626, forward strand.
CCCGAGAAAATTTCAAAGGGACACAGCACAACTGGATAATCGGGCACGGAGAGGAAGGATCGTTTGACGACCATCGTATGAATGGAGCCTAAGCTGGCATGGTCATTGGCTCCAGGAAGAGTTTCATGAAAATGTTGATGTGTGATTGCAATTTTTTTTTTATTGGATCCTGGCTTAAAAAAACATTCCACACGCTAAGAAAAAAAAACCATGTCCGCTCTCGTGAGAACCACTAATAAAATAAAAACCTGGTTACCGGGCGACTATTTTGACGTGCAAAAATAACTGTGGAAGACGAAAACGTTTTTATAGCTGACGAAAATATACATTATCTGTTTTAATTAGCAGATTCCCCCTTTTGAGCTCTATTCCCCTAGAAACTTGAAAATTGACTTCCCTGCCAAGCTCGTACCTGTACTGCGCATGTGCAAGGCTGCCTTCGCGCAACAGCAATCGACATCATTTCTCCTAGGGCGATCACCGCGAGTGGTCGCTCACGAGTTTCCCCTTGGACCCTCCGCTTACCTACCGCCTCCGCCTGCCTACCGCCTCCGCATACCTTCCGCCTCCACGGAAGGAACCACTGCAACGGCCAGGCCTTCCGTCGCCATCTTCACTAAACTTCGTGGGATATGGATTCGTTCGTCTCTTTAGCACAGGGTTGCTTCTCAAGAATATTATTCGACCCTCCTCCTCCTCCTTCGTCATCGGAGGTCGTACTTTCCTCCGCTTCTACCTGGGACCCTCTTTTTTAGATAGGTGCGTCCGACCCTGATCATCGCACTTTGAGACAGGATTCTGCTGCTGCTACAGTGGCGCACGGTTCATTTCGCATTTCCCTTCCGCCAATGGAAGAGGAGCATTCCGTAAATTCCGAAGGCCCTTTACAATATCTTCTTCGAACATGCCTTCCGCCACAAGACCTAACGCCAGTGCACCTAGTTTTCCTCCACCTATTTTGCCTTCGCCCATCGTTCATGTTTCCCTGGGCATGGAGACACAAGAATCTCCTTCCTTTTTCCCTCCGGTTTGCCTCCGCCTTCCGCTCCCCTTCCCGGCATTCCGCAGGTCCTTTTCTATGGGAGGTTTTCCTACTGAGAAACCTTCGGTCCCAATCTGTCCCTCCGCCTCTGCTGTCAACTTGTTCTGTGAGGAAGAGCAACACTTTGATATACACTACACCGTCCTCGAGTCTTTGTCACCAGGCTTCCTTCCTCTCTCACCCAGATCACCTCCGACTCTACGGCACGTCCCGGCCGTCGTACAAGGTATTACACTACTCCCAGCCCGAACTCCTTCCACCGAGTCTGCCTTCCACCTACCACCCGTCCCTTCTGCGGTGTCTTCCTGCACGAGAGACATCTCTCCTCCGGCTTCACCTCCGGCCTTTTGGAAGCACTAAACATTGCTACCTTGCCTCCTCCTCCTCCGACTACTGACTTCACGTCCGTCCTATCATGAAAATTGCTTCCATGTCCAAGCCAGCATCGCTGATCCCCCTTGGACCATCTCTCTGCACTTCCTGAATTTTTAGTCATGTTCTTCTCTCTCCAGCGCTCAGCCCTGCAGCGCTTACCTTCCTCCATTCGGTCTTTTCTGTCAAAAAAAAAAACATCATCAAAGTAAAACAATAAACAACAAACACACAAAGAATGAGAGCAACAACAATACCTAACTTGTGTGATAGGAATATCTTTCCCTCCTGCCTACAATGTCTTCCGCATACGGCTACATCCAAAGCTGACTAATGGCCGCCTCATCATGCTCTCCGCCTGCGGTGGCTACCTACCGGCCCACCTACACTGCAGCTTGCGTTCGTCTTTCCACCACCAGCTGGCACGCCATGCTAGAAACTAACCGCCAAAATTTAAACCACCGCTTCGCTCAACCGTCACTATCACAGCTACACTGCCTCTGTGATAGCAGACTCGTCGTCTTACGGAGGATCGCAACGGACTCCACCACAATCTCCCGACGCTCAACTGGATGATCCCAATGTCTCTTCGCCTACTCCTTGCAAATGCCCGGGATTTTCGAAGCTGTCTAAAAAGTACGAACAGATCCACACCCTGTTGTCAACGCCACCGTTTGTGCGACGGCCTTTTAAAGAGATGCAGGATTTGCGTCGCAATTTCTCCACAACAATGGGCACTAATCCGCAAACACCAGCGTCTCTAGAAGCAACGGGCTGAACGAGCCCGTCGACGGAAGGTAGCAGCCTCCGCCTTTCCAGCAGAAACAAGCCCTTCTGGACCTTCCGTTCCACCTTCAGTTCTTCTGAGTAACGTTCCCCATCCTCCTCACGGAAGCATCTCTTCCATGCAAGAGACGAACCAAGGTTGTCCTCTGCCTTACCAAGTACGTCGAAACGGGTTAAGCATAAACATCACCGCTCTTCCGCCCCACCTACTGCTTCGGGCTCCTCTCCATCTACTAAGCCTCCTGTCCAAACGCCATTACCTTCCTGTCTTAAGCGTCAAGGATCTCTACACTTACCAGTTCAACCGCATTCTTCTTCAACGACCGTCATCACGGCTGTCCCAAGCACCTCCGGATATAAACCCGCCAACTCTGTCTCTTTCAAGAAGACTAGTATCATATCAACACACCAAAACATTCCCCAAGTTAATCGCACCGCTTAATAATTCGAAGGTTAAATGAAAACTAGAACATTGCTACTTTCGGTAGCAATGTTCAAGTTTTCATTTAACGTCCAAAGTATTATTCGGTGCGATTAAGTTGGCGAATGTTTTGGTGTATTGATATCACTCCTTTGATGGGCCGAACCATTCGGAACTTGGCGGCCCCTTTTACCAGTTTTGGTTTTTGATATGATATCACTCCTTTTTTTTAATTGTGTATTAGACTCAACTCCACTACCGTGCAGATGAGTAATAAAGTGCCACGTCAACAAGAAAAAGTTTTCAACAATTTGCTACTAGCTTTTGCCAATAGGCTGAACCAATCTCAACTTAGTTACCTCTTTATTGGTTTTTGGTTTGGTTTTAATTTTGGTGTAATTTGTTTTATTTAGTTAGTTTTGGTGTGTTGATATCACTCATTTGAAGGGCCGAACCTCTCTCAACTTGGTATCCTTACCAGGTTGTGGCTTTATTTATTTTGCTTTGTTTTTACACTTGGTTTATTTTTCATGAATTGGACGAGGGACGTGAATACAATTTCTTAGCAACGATGTTTAGATTTATCGTGATTCACTAGTGTGTGCCTCGTCACGTACGTCAGTATACACGTTCTCATTGTCGGAACTTTGGCCGTCCAATGAGAGACGATGCCGACAATACTAACAATGGTTATAACCTTGGGCGTCGATCCATGAAAATATCTGGGGGGGACGGGGACGCATAGGCTGCGTAAAATATAACGTAATTTTTCCAGGAAGATCAACGACAAATTTATTTTTTATTATTTAATAAAGTACAAAATATAAAAATTCAATTGTGACAACAAATATAATGTAACAATTTACGATAAAAGATTAGAAGTACCTTGCTGAAAAACACAGTCACATTAAACGAGAACACCCTTTAACACCGCAAGGGGGGGGGGCCCGGCCCTAAAGTTGGTCGATTTCCATTGAATCTGCTACACCATGCAGTAGTGCCTCTTGCCTGTACGTCCTACGGCCTAAAAAGGCTGAATGGAATCGAACGAGGACTTATTGAATGACATATTGCAATGCCGTTAAGCCTTCTGTCAGTCATGTTGCTGCGAAGCCACGTTTGTAGTCGCCTCATGGCACTGAAAGAACTAAAAAAAAAGGGGGGTGTTTGGTTTTTCTTGGTAGCTGCGTGCGCTGGCGAGGCGACAGGCGAGGGACCTCCGGAGGGCAGTATAAAAAAAAAACTCCTTTAGGAAAAACCAATGCGCAGCCTGCCAGAGGAGGGGGGACCGTCCCCTTTCCTAGGAAACCAGGGGGGGACATGTCCCACCCGTCCCCCCCGGGATCGACGCCCATGGTTATAACAATTTTTTCGTACTTTCGCTCCCTCGCACGCCATCCCTGTTACGCCCCCAGGCTCCAAACCATACAAGGGTTGCAGTTCGTATTGTAGTGCACCCATTCGTCCAATTTCATAGCTGGAAGCCTTCCCGTTATCTCGGAATCGATGAATAATCACCCTATGGGATTTAACATGGGGATGAGCGGACTAGCTAGCTAGGCAGTAACACATTTTCAACGTTATTGAGGTACAGATTTTGCATTGAAAGCAGCATAGCTGGCATTCAAACACGAGTTAATTTTTGTCAGGTGGGTCATTGCTCTCGATTTCAACACAATTTAAGATTTTGTACCGCATTATTATTTTTCCCCAAGTACCTGAAATGTGCCCAACTATGCTTCAAGATATAAGACACTGACGCTATGGCGCCGCGCTACAATGGTTTACAACCTCGACAATTGAATTGATGTGATGTCTGTTGTGATGTTTGTTGCCTAACTTGGCGCGACACACTAGCGTGTGTCTAGATTCCATCCAGGCCTTCTGTTCGCATAAAAGCAGGCTCGCCACTGTTTTGCGCCGCATCCACATCATACACACAATTACCTGCCCCAAGTGTACTCCATTCCGTTGACCCGGCCGTTTGCCCACCACCTTCCGCTACCGTCCAACCTCCGCTTCAATCGTTCTCTCCTCCAGATTTTGGCACAGCGCCTCCGGCGGTTTTACGAGAAGCACTAACTAGAGGCTTCCACCTCTCGGCTTGAGAAGAAGAAAACCTTACCTTGCCTTCAACATCAATTTCGTCTTGAGGTTCACAGAACAGTTCGTCCGTTCACAACACTCCGGTCCTCTCTTTCGGATTTTCCAGCTCTTCAACGAACAGCCGCCGATGCTGACGCATTTCTCGCCGATAACACCATCCTTCGTGCCGCAAATGAGGCACTTATCAATGAACTAGAAAGTGTTAACAGACGATTCTACTTTCAACGCTTAAATTACACATTACTAAAGGCGCACTACAACTGGGTGTCTCCCATCCCTTCATCACCTCCGTGGCGGGCGTACTACTGCGCCCGGTCTCGGACGAGGCGTCCTCACATCGCTCCCTCCGCAATAGGTGCTGCTCCTCCGTCTCCACGATCTCCCGATGCCTCCAATCTCTTGTCTTCCCCAAAGGCCCTTCACCAAACGGCTCCATCTCCGCTTCCGTCTCCGTTCGACGATCCATCAGCCACAGCTTCCATCTGTCTTACACCTCCGCTACCACAGTCCAAGTTATCAGAACAGGAGACTTCACTAACTCCTCCGATATAATTTCTAACGGTGGAGAGATATGGTAAGGGGTAAATTAACCCCGGGGAAGCGAAACCCGAGGTGGTCGAACCCTGGGGGTTTTGAGGAAACCCCCGGAGATTTTAAAAAGTCGAAAGTGGTGAGATATGCTCTTGTGAAAGTCGAGGGGAAGGAAACCCTGGGGTTGTGGTTAAAACACCCTCAGATGTCAATCAAACAACCCAAGATTGTGATATTCTACGTCAAAACAAAGCTTATCAAGCACTGGAGTAGCATTGATTACGTAATCCTTAACGCTAATTTTTCTGTGGTAAAGGCAACAATAAAAATTCTTGTTGTTGTCCTTCCTCTTAGCACATTTTTCTGTCAAGCTTCGCGTCATTTCTACTGAACAGCGTTGTATCGGTTAAGCTGGGTCATTCAAGTTAGGTTTCGACTGGGTCGGCCAGTCAAAGGATCTGCGCATCTGAATTTTGTTTTTGTCCTAATTGTAGCATTTGTTTGAAGCATGACAGTAAAGCAATGGATTTGCAACATAGAAACCAGTACCGTAATTACAGGTTTACTTTTATTTATTTATTTAATAAATACCAGTGACACTAATTCAGAAAAGTTGAAGCATAGACAGAAAAATGTAATGCTCTACCTCTAAAATAAGTAAACCCTTAAAAAAACCTAAGGTGTCGTACTAACATAACTTTTTCAGTAACACAAATTCTGGCATCAATCGATGTAAAATGGAATATAATAGAAGGTGATAAATCTGTTTTCCTGTAGTAATGAAAGATTACACGGTATTTATTCAGAACAAAAGAAGTCGCTTTAAAACAAAGGTGGATACATGGACATTCAAGTTGGGGTGAGTTAGAACGACAATGGGTACATGGTAGTTTCTGTGAAGATTATATAGCATCAACCAAAACCCATCCCTATTCCTAGGTCCCCTTCAGCTAGCTGGGCTTTCGTCTTCCGGCGCGTGCTCTTTTCAACCAATAATAGCAAAGCTGTCCTAAGAGTGACGTTGAAAATCGGTGTTAGGTGGTTACATGGAGGTTCTTAAAGCGCTTCAACCCCTTATGTTGATGAGGTGGTTTGAGATGAAGCGACTTGAAAGTGGTTTTAGATGGTTATATGGACGTTCTTAAAGCTCCATACGAGCTGAATCGATGTAACTTAAGTCGTCTTGAGCTAAAGCGATTAACGAACATCTCTGTATACCTCCGACAATGTCAAGAAAACAAGATGGTCTGAAAGACCGACTGTTGCATCCAACTCGATTGAAAATGTTTGTACATTCATAGAAAAACATTTAAAACTTCAGTTTCATAATTTTTCCTTCTTCAGCTATTGTTTTCAGGTAACCTATTAATCATAATGAACATTTTACCCTGCCCGTGCCTTGGGTAGAATTTCACCTCAACTTTTAAAGAGTATTTACCTTGGGGTTATTTTCCCCGATGCATAGCTCACCACATCATTTTCCCTTGGGTTATTTGGGAGGTGGAATACTTTCCTCTGGGGTTTCTACTCTATACTTCCCCGGGGATTCAGCACAAAATCCCCGGGGTTCGACCACCTCGACTTTTCCCTCCCCTTCTGTTTTCCCCCTGACCATAGCTCACCTTTTTGCAACCCCAGGGTTTTTTTACCCAGGGGAAACAAAAACTCCGGACCATATCTCTTCACTGTTAATCAGCCATCCGTTGCACTATCACAAGACTCATCCTTGTCTTCTCAGCTAAGCACTATCCCTTCAGTTCCAGCTGTTGCTGCCGCTTGTCCACCATCCTCCGCCTCCGTTCAACACGTTGACGCTGCGACTGCCTCCGCTTCCTCCGAGGCCCCTCCTCTCGACCTTTGGCAACAGACGATACGCAATCCTTTACTTCCTCATCTGTCAAATTACTCTGTGTGGCAGTATGACAATGTTACGTCTTTTCTCCTTGTATTTCATGGACTATGCCCTAATGTCAAAACTACGGAGGGGGACCTGTCTTGCTCCCCATGCCGGGCTAAAGCTACCGGAGTGGCCTTCGGTTTCCACATTATGCCTTGAAATCCTACACATTTTTCTCTACCCTTCCAGCCCGTCGAGACGTCCGACTATATTGGACCTTACTGCTTGGACTTTATAGCCATTCTTCTCGCCATTACTAAGTCAACCTGTCATTATCCACTCTCCGGTTATATAAAAAAAAAAATACACAAAGACAGAGGACCTCCCAACCTGATATCCTCTAAGCTATTTCTGCCTTCCGATGACTTCTGGCCTACTTCAATCACTGCCTCTATGTTCTAACTACCAAGTTACCTTCCTCCACGGCTTGTCCTCCGGGACCTGACTTTCATATACCAACCCATCGCTGCCTTCCAGACTCTTCCTACTCAACCTCCGAAAAGCTTATGCGATATCCACCTCTTCACCATCCACAAGACCTCAAGACCTCAAGACCCTCCGTCAAGTCACCTTCTCACAAGGTAAGATACTTCAGCACGTTTCGTTGATCTCTTAGCCTTGTCCCCATATGAAATGACCTCTGCATGCGATGACGTGATATATTAATTTAAAACCTTACTTTGTATGAGAGCTTACCGCTTCCCCAATCTCACTCTTACCATCTCTGTGGTTGTATGCCTCCCATCATTGTGTAACATACTATAAGTGAGTGAAAATGGTCGGGGCAGCAAACTGGTCTTCTTCAGGAATTAATCTTCCTGGGGGTGGCGACTCGTACTGCGGGAGAACTCTGAACCTAGCCCTCCCCCAGGTGACAAAGTCTGCTAATTAAATCAGGTAATGTATATTTTCGTCGGCTATAAAAAGACTAAAATTGCAGAGCCTGCACCTGCTTCATTTTAGTTTTTATTGCCTAACCGAAAATATACATTACCTTAACTCCCGGCCCAGGCCTCTCCTCCATGTGCTAGGTTCTGGAAGGTGGAGCAATGATGTCGATTGCTGCTGCGCGAAGGCTTATATAAGCAGCCTCGCACGTGCGCAGTGCAGGTACGAGTTCGGCAGGGAATTCAACTTTCAAGTTTCTAGGGGAATAAAGCTCAAAAGGGGGAATCTGCTAATTAAATCGGGTAATTTATATTTTCGGTTAGGCAATAAAAACTAAAATTAAGCAGGTGCAGGCCCTGCAATTTTAGTCTTTTTGTATAGCCTCATTTTAACCTCATTTCTTAGATTTATTCCAGTGTTGTGGATCAACTATTTCCGTAATGTATTAGATGTTGTAAACTGTATTGTTAGTGCTAGGATTTTTGCTTTTTAGAAAACCGATGACTCCTTTTAATTTTTGCATTTGATGCCTTTCTCAGACTTCTAGTGTTTAGTCCTTATTTTTTATATATGAAGGAGAAGTGGTCTGGAATCACTTTAATGGTGAAATTTCGTTTGTTTACAGCATGGTTCAAGTGCTCGGGTAGTAAATCAGCTTTTAACCGAGATGGACGGTCTTGATGCCCGCAAATATGTATTTATAATAGGAGCCACTAATCGCCCTGACATTCTTGACCCTGCCATTTTACGGCCTGGGCGACTAGACAAACTAATCTACGTTGGTTTCCCTACCGCAGCCGAGAGAGAAGAGATTCTGAAGGCCATTACTAAAGTAAGAAACTTTTTAACGCCTGAATATTCCTATCCTAATATCTAGGCATACTGAAACAGCTTGCAACTTAAGATAAAAGTTTAAAAATGTTGTAGGAATTTAACGGGAAAATATAACTGTGACAACAAATTTTTAACTACTATCCGAAAATACTTCCCTTTTAGTTATTAGCTTGCAGTGCCACACATCCCCTCATTTCATTTGAGATTCACTTAAGTAGGTCGCATGCTTTGCTCTCTGCCTGAAAATGACTCAGACCTTTGAATTCACACTCTCGTCAAGAGATGAACAATTGTGAATGCACCAGAAGACTCCTGGAGACTAGTACCCTTGTTGTCGTAAGTGTCGAGCTGTCATTTTTTAAATGATTCATGTGATATTTGACTTTCCCATCCTGCTAAGAAACAAAAGTTGATCCTAAATATAGCGTAAAACCTGGCGTTGTTTGTCTAAGGCCCGTAAGGCTGCTAGTTCTGTTTCTTTTGGCTCTCCATGTAGGCCGAAAAACAGTACACCCCTTTCGACAACACGTCTAGTTGCGCAATCGGAAGTATTAAAATGCGTGTTTCTCCCGGCTTTGTTCCGGCCCAAACCCCACCTCCCATTCCCAAAATTCCGGTTGGTTTTTCCTATTTGATAAGTGTGACTAAGGGGACAGTATCAGGTAAATTCCTGGCTTTTCGGGCAACATTGTACGTGATGAGTTCGCAGAAAGGAATGCCGCTGAAGCTGAAATGGCGGCTGCCATTGCGCTTGGTTATTCGTCGGTAGGAGATGTTGTTTTGGGCGATCCTATGATTAATGCTTCGCCGATTCATCAGTTCGCCCTTGTGTCTTCTTCATTTGCTGATGATGCTTCGTTAATGTTGCCAGAGGTTTCGGCTCATAGCTCATCTGCTGCTTCGGCCGGTTGGGGATGGCGTTTACCCGCCTGCCAAGGCTCTTCGTGACAAAGGATCATCTACATCGTTCACCATGCCCATGGTTAAGACTTCATCCAGTTCCTCGAAAGATGTGAAGAGTTCTGTCATGCTTCAGTATCCAAGTCTATGTCCATGTTGAATGAGAATGCAAAAAAGGACACCCGCAAATGTTGTCAGTTGTGGTAAGAGTGGGATGCAGCTGACGATGTTCGAGGCCTAGTTTGTGAGGTAGATGGCGCTAGAATTATTTGATGTCAATATAAATTTGCCACAGGCTAGGATGTCAGAGTTATCTGAGGCTTGTACTCGCCCATTACCCTTGGAGATTTTGGATGACGTGTGCAATGTGAGCGCAGCAACTCAAGCGTGCTTGGAGCTAGTCTACTACAGTGGCGAACTCCGGGGAAGGTGTCACACTTCGGGTGCTGTAGTTTTGACGCTCTCTCAGCCGAAGCCATACTAGCGTCTGAGATACAATTTTGATAGGTAATTCCACTTGGAAATTCCTAGGATCTTTTACTTGCCACAATCGACATGAGCATGAGGCATCACAGGGCCCTTCTCTTCCCGAAAATACCAGCGGTGGCAGGGGTCAGGATCGAACCCAGGACCTTTGCACATGAAATGGTCATGCTAACCATTAGGCTACTTTGCCTCATGAGCACCTTGTTCCCCCTCTTCCTTCCCACGCTGCTGGTGCAGGTGTAGTTTACCCCTGTGGCAAAACCCGCACCGCACATGCACTGCCTACTGAGACTATTTTGTGTTCGGGACATGTAAACCCCAAGAGACTAGTACATCACTTTAGGCCTCAGTTTGTGGTCCTGGTAATGGGGTTGTTATCAAAAGTTCAAAGAGCACACTTCACCACAAAGAAATGAACAACAACCCTGTCCAGTTAAATTTTCGGTGGAATATTGCAGCGTTCACCAAGTGGACGGTGGGGTTGTTGGTGGCGAGAAGGGATGGGTGTTTCGCCAAGGTGTCGTATCGCTGGATTGCCGTGTTCAGGGTAGTTTTGTACACAGCATGCAGCTGTTGAGTAGTGGCATGCTCGTGCATCATGGACAACCTGTAAACAGTGGATCGTAGGAGGATAAGGTGTTACTTGTACGTAGTGGTTTGCCTGTATTCAGTGGATCGTCGCAACTTCGCCATGTTGGAACTTCGCCGCTTTCTCATGTTGATATTTTGCCACATCGTCAATTTGCCTTTAAGAGAGTTTTCTGCTGTGTTGGATGGTTCTTACCCCCTCCTCCCCCTCCCCTCGGAAAAGTGTACATCGGGAGTGATGCGATTTGGAGGATGGCAGTCGATGTGCTGATAAGCAGGACATTTATGGAGAGTGGGTTGGTTTATTCCATGGAAGCCGTTTGCTGATTCCATTCACCATTTTTTCCCTGGGCCATGTTGTAAAGAGCAACTGGCACCTGTGGTTAACTCTGCCAACCCGCTGCAGATGACCTTTCCTAATTCTGATTCAGTGCGTGCCCTGTCTCACATTTACCCCAGTCTCAAGTGATATTTTGCCCAAGTTTGAACCTTGTGGCATTGACTAGGAAGGAGTGCGCTGGGATTTCTGTGGGTCAATCGTTGCCACCACATGATCCGAAGAAGAATTTTTTCTAGATTGTGTCGGGGTTGGAGGTACCCAAGCGAGCTCATTACCACACTTTCCTGGAGCTGAATTTATCACAAATCATGATACGATGGAGTAGGATTCCTGCCTGCCTGCCCCTGCTATGATTAAGACGCCTCATCGCCAGGCTGGGAATGGTGAGGATTTGGTTAGATAGTGCCTTCGGGCCATGTCTCACTCTGATTTGGCCTATTTTGCGTCAACGGCGGCCCTCCGGACTCTTCTAGCTGAGCAAGCGGAGATGCGGAACAACTGCATGTTGATGGATTGTTTGGATTTGATAAAGCGTTCCAGGAAGACGCCTTCAACTGGGGTCTTCGGGCACTCGATAACATTGTTTTCCGACGTAGAGATGCGTAGTTGCATACCCTGACTCGGCTTCATCATCTGGGCATTATAGGAAGGTTGAGCCTGTTACTCATTCATTCTTGTGCAAGTCTTTTTAATGGTCAGCTGTTGACTTGGCCCCCGAGTTGTGCGACAGAATGAAGGCTCCTGTTGTTTGGAAACCCGCGCAAGCCCCCCCCCCCCCAACTCCCCGCAGCGCAAGGTGCCCATTCAACCAAGACCAAGATTTCTAACACCTTTCGGGGAAGGGCCATTTCATCAGTCAGTCATCTGGAGGCTCCCTTCTGCCTACTAAGTGGGTATGGCGCCATGGCTGCGGCTGGGAGCGCGTCAAAAGCTAAGCCTACAAAGTGAGTCAGGAAAGGGGGTGTAGCGGCGCTTACAGGGTCTTGAGGTGCCTACTGTCTATAGCACCGACATCTGGCGTACATGTGGTAATCGTAGAGTAAATCATAAGTGGCGGTTTTTACTTTGTTGTGAAAACAGCATAGCGTGTCTACTGCACGGTTAGGAGAAGAGCGTCAACGTCCTAACTAAACTTTTATGACCTATCTATCACGGTTTACTGCCACCACGATGGGTAGTTAATTTAATTGCCTACTTCGGAGTTAGAATAAAAATTGATTTGTAATTAAAATAACCCTTGCAAATTAAATCGGACTCGAAGTCAAAATTTGTTGTTCAAAACAACTTTCTTTTCTGTTTTAATAAAACATGACAAGATTTATACACACGGAGTAACTAGTTGGTTACAAAAATAAAACTGGGGCTTTACAATTAAAAGCACACGATTTACAATTAAATCGACACTGAACTTAAAGTTAAAGTTCACATTACAATTTGGACTAGAAAAAGTCGGTTTGAGTTATCGCAACTCTCTAAGTTACAAACATGACCCTTGCAGAATGTAAAATAGTCGTTGAAAGCTTTAGCAACTCTTGCACTAAAGTCAATCAATCAATCACACTGAATCAAGATTAGTGTTACAAGGAAAAATACCTTTTTGAAAACTCCTGCTTCAACAATAACACATGCGAGATCTCGGTGATCTTAGATTATTTAATGGACACTGAGTCCATAAACAAAGAAACAAAGCCGGTTTTTAGGAAGGGGACCTTAAACCCTTAAATCATGGGTGCCCTAAACCAAAATGCCGATTGCGTTTGGCTACCCACAAATTCCCTCAAAGTCTAGAAGTTAGTTTATGTTTTAAGACTAAAAATTTAGAAATTCTGTTCTAAAAATTAAATTCTAATAAACTAGTTACCCTTTGAACCACTACCTTGCCCGGCATGGCAACATTCGGACTGGACATCTCTGCTCCGACCGCCGTAGTGACCTCTAGCCTGAGTCCTTGAGCTATGCTATCGAAATTTTCTCCTGGCCTGGTTATATACCTGCTGCCTGTCTGCAGGTAGGAGGGAAACCGCGGACCTGTAGGAGAGCGACGAAGGGGGGGGTGTGAGGTAGAGGGGTCGCTTTGGAGGAGGAGTGACTGACCAAAACCGGCCGATCTGGCCCTACCGGAAGTCGGCCATGACAGCGCGGACGGCTAGGGTAGCCTTGCACTCTGATTGGTGGGGAGAAAAAATACTGAGTTCGGATTGGAAGGAGCTTGGATGGCAAAGGGATTTGCCGACTTTGGGTGTTTTTAGAGGCCGTAGCTTGAGTAGTGCATTGAGTTAAACTCATAACAACGTGAAATAGGCCTATACATTTTTTTTTTATAAAAA
>JAHWFP010077810.1:0-25247 GCA_023313725.1 Lithobius niger
ACTGAACCCATTATTACGTCACAGCAGTAACCAGGGATCCATTCTTCCGAAAACGTTTGCGACCATAAGCAAGACAGAAGGAATTCAAATAAATATAAAGGCTCAATTATACATACAATGGAAAGAAGGACACAAGCATGCACTAGAAACAACATAGTACACTAAGCCATCTCTATGCACTTTCGTTTCGTCGAAGTGGCATGAACCGGGGGTTGTATGATTAATCTAGGGATGGATTAAGCTGCCAGTTAGAATCCGGGTCCCACCACTGTAAACGAATTGTAAGTGATTAAAGACGGCTTACTGGACTGCGTTATTTCTAGTGTACAATTTCTGTATTTTGGTTTGTTTTCTTTTTTCCTTTATATAATTTACAGCGATTTGTGTATATCTTATTTAATCTTCGATCAGCCTTTGTAATTATTTGTGGCCGCAAGCATTCTCAATCGAACGGAGCCCTGGTCACTGCTGCTGTGACCTTAAAGGGCAATTACATCAATTTTGACATGCATGTTTGACTTTTAGATCACTTACACAATAACTAAACACAAGAATTGCGGTAAGAATACGTTACGTACGTCCGATATAACAATTTAATTACTGCATCACCAAAACACGACACGGAGGTCGCCATTGTTTTGCTGGAACACGTAGAAATTAATGCCGACAGACGGATCTCTTCGATTTCGACTCGCAGCCGATTGAGATAGCTGTATTGACGGTGAGGAGCTCAAGCGTCTGACGGCCTTAGCTGGCCACTACATTGCCGGCCAGCTAAGGCCGCCAGACGCTTGAGCTCCTCACAGTCAATACAGCTATCTCAATCGGCTGCGAGTCGAAATCGAAACGTCACATCTGTCGGCATTAATTTCTGAGCGTTCCAACACAACAATGGCGATCTCCGTGTCGTGTTTTGGTGATGCAGTCATTAAATTGTTATATCGTACGTAAGTAACGTATTCTTACCGCAATTCGTGTATTTAGTTATTGTGTAAGTCATCCAAAAGTCAAACATGCATGTCAAAATAGATGTAATTGCCCTTTAATAATGGGATTAGTGAGTCATGTTTATGCCCATGGAGGAATGGACATTTGGGTCAAGGCGCTAACTGCTGATACGGGGATGGATTGGGCTGCCAGTTCGAATCGGAGTCACGCCACTGTGACGAAATGTATGTGCATAAAGGTATCTTACTGTACTAAGTTATTTCTAGATTTTCACTGTTTGGCATGTTTTCTTCTTTCCTTTATATTATATCATGGAGAGGGGGGTAGTTAAAGCCAGTTGGATGCTGGATCTAATTAATCCCATGACTGGTTTTAAAAAAAAGGGCCTGGATTTCGAGCTGACCATGAAAGGGTAAAAGTTTGGCATTTATCCCTTTGAGGGGGGGTGATTGTGGCTTAATGACGCATCGACAGCTAGATCATTAGCACCAACTTCAGTAACAGTGCAGTGGTCCGGGTTGGCGCTGCACCACACATTACAGAGATATTAATCAAACCCCTGATCTAGATCTTATCACAGATCTGTACCTCCTGCAAAATTTGAAAAACACCGGACAGGAGGACAAACTTATTTTCCAATAGATGCGCAATGACCTGCCGGAGATGGAAACGCCTACAAACACCATCAAGATTGCAACAATCAACGAGGAAGTGCCGTACCGTAAGTGGCCGTCGACACCAATGAAGGGTTAACCTCCCCTCAAAAGGAAATAGTGAGTAAGTCGGGTGTGACCAATGCACAAACGGGCCAACACCACCTCTTCATGGTATCCCTTTGATGCAGTGTGTAATAAGATTTTGACATTAGCTACATGTCATGGCAGCAGATGGTTCGCGATAACTGTGCTTCCAGTTATTGCATACCGGTAAAAGGCGACTAAGTGGCTAAAATTGGACATTTTACAAAATGCCACGTCTTGAAGACACAAGAACAACTGGTCTCTTAAATTTTCGAAGATAATCCTATCTTCTTCTTTGGAAGTTCGTCGAAAGAATGGTGAATAATGATTGTTTCTGAAGAAGATAGGATTATCTTTGAAAATTTAGCAGACCAGTTGTTATTGTGTCTTTAAAATGTGGCATTTGTGTTCTCCAAATTTTAAAAATGCTTTCAATGACTAGGTTGTTTTCGAGGATCAGATGCTGAACATGGTTAGGGGGCGCAGTGAGTGGTAATAGCACGTATGGTAAGAAACTGCGAACTCTGTGGTATTTGTCCAGTCGGTTAACTGTAGCAACTCTTTCGTAAAATATCAGCCGTATGTATGCCGTAAGCTTGATTTTGATACCGTGATTTCTAATTACATGTTGTCCTTC
The DNA here is from genome assembly GCA_023313725.1 of Lithobius niger. Taxonomy (NCBI): domain Eukaryota; kingdom Metazoa; phylum Arthropoda; class Chilopoda; order Lithobiomorpha; family Lithobiidae; genus Lithobius; species Lithobius niger. The sequence goes on from JAHWFP010077810.1 coordinate 2,326, forward strand.
TGTTCAGGAATTTTCTTTGTTACTAATACTGTCCTGTGTTTTTTGCATGCTCATTCCCAGGTTTTATGTGCCATTGGCCATATTGATGTGCTTTGTGGTCCCTGTTTCTGGTTGCCATTACTTGTGCCACGAAACGTGGTATGTCTCTCTGATTACTTGTGGTCTTCTGCGGTTGTGCATTACTCTTCATGTCACTTGGTTGGTTAACAGTGCTGCTCATCTGTGGGGAGACAGGCCATATGACAAGTAAGTAACTTCTGATGTTTAGTGTGTAAGTGTAGTTTTAGTTGGGGCAATCGGGGCATCGGACGAAAGTCTAACTGGAAAATCGTCTAATATCCCTTCCTCGCTCGCGCTACTACACTCATTGCAGCTATACATATGACATTAGAATCCGCAGGTATATTATTGTCCAGTTAGACGTTTATCCATTATACAATTATCCATTACACGATATCCTGTTTAGATGATTTTCCAGATTTTTTATTTAGGCAGATATTAGATAATTATCCCATTAGACGATTTTCCATTATACTGGATTACTGTATACGTTCTCCTAACTATGCGATTTTCCAGTTATACGACTACCCCTCGCTCCAGGGCAGTCTACATTGTGTACCTTCTCCTTTAAATTTAAATAATAGACTGTGCAAGTGGCCAAAATTATCAAACTCGTGAGTGAAAAGATTAGCAATGCTGATTTGACACTAAAGGTTTAGTTGCCATACACTATTAGCGCTGACCACTTGCCTATAGCTGACCCTTTCTAAACACCAGCTCTTTGTAATGCATCACTGTGTATGTATTCAGCTGTTGCTAGTTGGCTCACGCCACGAATGCCAGATAATCTATTGTTTTCTGTCGGCAAAGCCATAGTAAATGGTATACGAGGTCACCAGTTGGCAGTGGCACCAAGAGAGCCAAAAATAATTAGGTAAAAGATGGAAGGAAAAAATAAAAGAAATTGAGTTTTTGTTAGCTTGAAATTACTATGAGTTTATTTTACTCTTACCTGGCCGTGCAGCTTCTTTATTCTTACTTCGTAAGCAAGCATAACTATAGCTGTGAATGGCTTTCAAGTAAAATTGAAGAAGTCCGACTTTTGGGAAACTCTGTACTATTTGATTGGTTGGGCTGTTAAGAGAAGCCGCAAATGAGCTGTTTATAAACAGACTGTTGGTCTGTCAAGCCTGGAAGCCACTAGTGGTCATCACTGCCCACAAAAAATTGAATGAAAAAATGTTAGCCACTTGCTACGGCTCTGCGTATTGGTCTATTGCGTACATGTAAAATAGTTGACAATTCTGACCCTTCATTTTCTTTCACTAGTTTGGCACAAACAACTTCCCATGGCTTGATATTGACATTTAGTAAAATAATTACAGTTAGTTGCTATGCCGTTATTTGTTATGTGTGTCAAAAAAGGAACAGTCTCAGTCACATAACGGCAATAATAGACCTTTGGCAATGAATTAATTTGCCATTTGGCCTGCCAAAAAATATCGATTCTGAGACTGGAACTTCAACATCATATACTGATCAAATGGCTTCACCATTGCAATCCACACATACACAAAGCAAATTTACTAGTATAGGTGCATCAATAGCTCTGAGCAGTGAATTAATAATTTCCCGTTAAGCCTGCCCAAAAATCCATTCTACGGCTGGAACTTCAAAATCTTATGTAGGTTAAATTGTTTTACCACGAGCACTCCATACCACAAATGAAAAATTTACTGATCTAGGTGCATCTGTGCCTTTGAGCAATGAATTAATAATTTATCATTTGTATGTGTCTCTCAATGCCCAATTAAGCATCAATCCTCCCCTTCCCTCTAAGTAATGAATTCATAATTTACCATTTGGTTTCTCCAAAAATCCATTCAATGACAGGAACTTCAAAATCTTATGTTGATTAAATGGCACTACCATCACAATCCACACATCCAATGGAAATGTAGCGATATATGTGCATCAGTGATTCTGAGCAGTGAATTAATAATTTACTGTTTAGCCTGTCCAAAAACAGGGCCTCCACAACAGGGTGGGGGGGTCACTTGGACCTACGGTACCCAAGCCCGGTCACTCAAGGAGCGCGCACAGCCAGAAACATGTTTCCCACGATTATCAGTTATGATGCTCATGAGTAATGTGCACGATTTGTCCGAATTGTGAATTTTTTATACTCCCAAGAAACAATTACTTTAATACAATGGCAATTCCCTGTTAGGCAGGGAAGCCTTCAAACATAAGCAGCTGGGTTAGTAAACGAACCAACTTGTTAAGCACAACTAGCCGATTTCAGTCAGGCGAGAGGGTACCCCCTGTTGTAGTCAGTGCAAGGCCCCAAAAATATATTATGGGGGGGCCTGTCCAAAAATCCACTCTACGGCTCGAACTCAAAATCTCATGTTAATTAAATGACTTCACCACTACAATCCATAATTAGATCCAGTGAGAATTTACTGGTCTAGGTGCATCAGTAGCTCTGAGCAATGAACTAATAATTTACCGTTTTCCCCTGTACAAAAATCAATTCTATGGCGGGAACTTAAATCTTATTTTGATTAAATGGTGTCAACAATGCAGTGCACACTTCCAGTGAAAAATTATTGGTCTAGTAGCATCAGTAGCTGTAAACATTGAATTAATAATTTACCTTTTGACCTGTCCAAAACTCCATTCTGCACCTGGAACTTCGAAATTCTATGTTGATTACCGTAAATGGTGTCACCACAGCAATCCATTCCTCCAAAATTCCTGAAAATTTATTGCTTTGGTTGCATCCATTGTTCTAGCCATAGTTGAACCTAACAAGCACTCTTCTGAAAATTGGTGAACTTTAATAGTGTTTTAGTGTGCCTTTAACATATATATACAAGGTCGTCAAAATACTAACTTTCGAATGCTAGAACAGCAGTAAGAAATGTTACACAAATGATTAATCATCACATTGCAATCTCATCGCATCACATGAACTTTCCTAAATGTAAATTGTATTTGTAGCAATGTTCATGAAATAACTTTTTAACCTAACGTCGAATCTGGTTTTTTTATTCACTGTTGGAATGCAGAAACATTAAAACATTTGTTATATAGACCTCTAACGTGGAGGGTTTCCTGAAGATTCTGCTGACACCCAGATTGTCAGCATTCTACAGGGGGGGGGGGGGAGATGAGGCTTAATGGCGCGTCGACAGCTTGGACAGCATTCTACAGGGCAGAGCAGGACGGTTTGCTCATGCCAATTTGGTTCTAGATAAACTGGTCCAGATAATTTGGTCTGGGACAATTTGGTCCATGGAAAATCAAAATAAAAAAAAAATATATGCATTTAGGACTGCAGTTGTGGGAAAGGGGAGGCCATATCATCAGTGTGATTTATTTCCTTACTCATTGTTATTAGTCTTAGTTATGGCTGGCATGCCATTTGCTTAAAAACTCGAATAAAAATGGGCATGAATGGGAAGGCGAAATGTGTACCAGCTTCAGTACCATGATTTAAAAAGTGGTCGACACTCCATGAAACATAGAAATGTCAGATCAGACCTAAGCAGTAGTTGAAGTAGGTGGAAGGTAACAGAGCCAAGGGGCTTAGACTAGTGATATGGTTGGTATACGTGTACGAATGTTTTAAAACTTTGATCATTGTTAAAAATATTTGTTTTTTTTTAATATTATTGGGCCTTACATGTTGTATGACCCTTACCCATTTGTGGTCCTAAATGCACCAAGTTTTTAAATGATTACGTTTCCGGGACCAAATTGTCTGAGACCAGATCGTCAGGTACCAAACTGTTCAGGACCAAATTGTCGCGTACTGCCACATGGAGAGGACAAAGTCTAAGGGTCTGTAACCTTAACTCTCAGAAATGAAAGGGTTAGAAAAAAGAATTGTTACCGCTAAGATTAGGTTTACTATCATGTTTTTTCCTTATCACAACATTTAACAAAATCCTACGCTATTAATAACAAGACTAATCCTTTTAAGTAAGCTGCAGTGGGAATTGTGAGTGTAAAACTGGTTGTACTCCTGTTTCAGCATTTTAACATAGTAAGATTTATGCATTACATTGTTATTTTTTCACTTACATGCTACGTATTAATTTATCATTCCAGGAACATTAGCCCTACAGAAAACCTAGTCGTAACCCTGTTATCCCATGGGGAAGGGTACCACAATTACCATCACACGTTTCCATGGGATTACTCAGCCGGTGAATGGGGCACCAAATGGAATCCAGGAACCTATTTCATTGAACTATTTGAGAGAATGGGATTAGCATATGATCTTAAGAGCGCTTCAAGGGATCTCGTCAAGAAGAAAAGGCAGTTCAGAGGTGATGGCTCAGCCCCATGGTATCCAAAAGGTGAACCCCTAGATACTCAGCTGAAATCTAGGAGCAAGTAACTCAGCGTTGTTGCTTTTTTTTTAAAAAACAGATCCTGATATGTTGGTGCTATATGTACAGAATCAATGTTTTTTTTTTTTAATTTTACGTGAAGAATTGATTGTTCTTTACAGAGAATCTTGTTTTGTAAAACAAGCCAGGTTTGTTCTGTAGTAGTGGATGTAAATTGCTTAAATCACTGCTTAACTCTTAGATGTAAACTCGCAACAGGGGTTGCCTCGTTAAGTGGAGTCACCTCGGAACCAGATTGGACCAGTTGCGGTTGCTGTAATATGAATTAGTCTGGTTAATTTGATGACTGCGTTACGGCGTAATAGATTTCAGGAAGCCAATTAATAATAAGCAAGCAGCATAACACCATTCAGCTGAATGACGTAAATCTGTGTAAAACAAAGTACATCCACTACTATGAAATGCTTTATTTAATGACATGAAGGTGCCACGAGGCGTCAAGAAAATGTGGTAAAATCTCTGATAGAATATTCAAATAAAGAAGTAAAGTCAGCAAAATCCAAAGTAGGGTCAACAAAATTCAAAATGTTGTGTTCAAAACATATGTAAGCAAGGTTTTAAGCAATACCGGGAACCTTTTTGCCCTATTAAAGTTTCATTACCTAACTTTGTAAGCTAATTTCTATCATTTAAAGTTACATGGTGGACTTTAAATACCGATGGTACGGATGATTTACTTCGGTTTTCGTTTATTATCACTCACTTCTTTTTACGCAGTACCGAAAGTGTTCCAGTTACTCCAAACTAGCAAATTTTCGAATTCCTATACTGGCATTCTTCCTCAGGCTTGGGCAATGAGACGCACACGCACCAACTGTCCTACTTCCACAGCCTGTGGAAGAATGCCAGTATAAGCATTCGAAAATTTGCTAGTTTGGAGTAATTGGAACACTTTTGGTACTGCGTTAAAAAGAAGTGAGTGATAATTACTTGGTGGAGAGAAATTTGGAGAGACTCCAATTTCAAAACTTGATACATCTGTTAAACATCATAAATGCCCCACATTGTTAAAAAGGTAAAATATGCCTGTGGAGAATTTAACAGTTTTGAAACATCAAACAGTATCTCTCTCCCAGGTTTAACAACTTGCACATGCTACATGGCATGTAAGCAGCTGGAGTGCCACCACATCCAGTCTAACAGTTAAAAAGACAATGGTTAAATGTTGTTGTTACATTAATCATGCCAGTCTGTATGAGGAGCTTAGCATCATACTTGCAACGTAAATGATTTTGTTTAAATGGTCTTTGAAAACGTATGTAGCCTTTGTAAAAGAAATTAATGTTCTTTGCCTGATGTCAATTATTTGACGACAGGTAAGTGACAAAATAGCACTGTTTTTTTTTTTATTGTATAAGAATTTATTTGGTTGTTTTCGTTTCTGTAGTGCTTAGGTTTTCAGCTTTTTGTTAAATGTATAAAATCGTGTTTGACAGGTGTTGATGATAAACTCCTCATGTACAAAGGTGAAATTCATGTGTCACAATGCACTGTTCTTCAACCATAACACCTGCTGAATTTCATGTGTCACAATACACTGCTCATCAACCATAACACCTGCTGAATTTCATGTGTCACAATACACTGCTCATCAACCATAACACCTGCTGATATTCATTAATTGTTGCAGAAGTTTTTCTTTGCACGTAAAGAATTGTTAGTTATGTCCTACTCAAACCAAAATGGAGCACGGAACACTGTTAGTATTGCAATATCTACACGAACATTTGTTTTAAACAAATAATGTTTAATTCTGTTGCATTGGTGTGTGTAGCAATAACGGCAAGTTTCTACATTAACAACATTACTTGCAAGCCGAATCACCAGCTCATCTGTCAAATCACTATTTATTAACTACCATACCACAAGGGTGGGAAGCAAATTTAGATCTAGCATAACTTACAAATAAATAGGGATGAATTATCCGGGGATGAAGGTCACTTAGTGTGATTGTCTTGGCATTATTTGTGCACAGTTGAGTCATAATTGCATTTCATCACCTCTCATACCATAGTTCGTGTTGCTGAAATATCAGTACAAATCAAGCAAAACACTGCTGTAAGGATTGCTGTGGACAGGGATGAGCTTCTTCCTCTTTTAGGTGGATTTCCTCTTTTTTTAGCCTTGCAAATCACCTAAAAATACATTAAAACACCCAAAAAACCTACAAATTAACCTATTTTCTTGCCTTTTCCTCTTTTTTCACTCGGAGTGACTCTCATCCCTGTAGAGCACAGTTTTCTACTTTCGTACTACTGAATACGAGATTCGCAGTAACAAAATTCTATTAGTTTTGATTTGATTATCAGGATTTGATGTGTGCATAAAGATGCGTTGATTTTGTCACAGTTTACACCTGTTCAGTGTACTTTTAGTTAATGATTTTTTTAAGGTTAAATTGTTAGTTTTGTAAATATACCATTAAGTTTCTGTTGGTTTAGGTGTAAATTTTGTCACTGGGCTTTCACGCAATACCCCAAACTGTAATGAAATTATTTGAAAACATTTTGTACTGGTGAAGTCACTGGTAAACTAGTATGTTGAAACTAAAATTTTCATTAAAACTCGATATTAACTTTGCGATCACTGCCTCAATGCATCAAAACTGTTCAAAATTATTCAGAAATTAATAAATTACGCATACGAGTAGTCCACAGAAATTACTCTGAATCTCTTTCATTAATATAAACTATTATTAATTACTGCCGCAACAAAATAGTTTAGTTTTATATTTACATCAACATCATGCACATAGTTACTGCTATTCTACGGGAATGTACCCCATATTAAACTTTTGCTTTTATTCCTGATTCCGCCTGATTGCCCTGATTTTTTTCTATTACATGAAAACAAGAATTTATAGGGTTGGAGAGGAGAATTTGTGACTCAGACCCCATACTGCAACGTCTTTGATCCATTCCAATTAGTTCCCTCTGAGTTTATGGAGGGGCGCCACGAGTTTTATATGGGAATTTCTACTCAGTGTTCAGCCTGAAATTAAACTAACCTAAACGAAACTAGCTTGTATTTAATTATTATTTAGTTTAGCTTAGTTGTAATTTAGTTTAGTTTAGATTTGGGCTGAAAAATGAGCAAAAATTACCAGATGGAACACGTGGCGCCCTCTGAAAACTCGGACGGAACTAATAGGAATGGATCTAGGACGTTTCAGTAGTGACTTTTTAGAGTTACAAATTCTCCCCACCCCTATAAATTGATGAAAGTGATTGATATATTCAGCAGAGTACATTAAATTATACAGTTAAGTCTGTACTTATAGTAGTGTTATAGGTAATTTCATGACTTAGTAAATATTACTTGACTTCAATCAGTTGCTGTATTTCAGTTCCACTCCCCCACACTTCGAAATTTAGTTCCATAGAGAACAAGTAATAATACAGATAAGAAGGACTTTAACTGGTTTATTTCATTTAAAGTTCTTCAGAACTCTGTTATTACTTTCACTTTAAGCTTCAATAATACGGTAAGTTCATTACGTAAACATTAATAGCTATTTTATTGAATGTTTTACGTGCTTGCTGCGTAAGATCTGTACAAACCAAAATCAGTCTTCAAACAATGAACCACACTGCTGTGTGTGTAATTCTGTAGTCATCACACTAAATAGAACGACATTGTAATAAAATATTTTTTTTAAATGTGTGATAAAAAAAATATATTAGAGAACTAACTTATAAATGATCATGTAGGAACAGTCAATGCTATAATGCCCTAATGCTTTTACCAAACTTTGTGCTTGTGATTACCTTGTTTAAAACTTTGAAAATTGCCCGTTTAACTCGCTTGCCCGTGGGTTGATATTGAAATAGTGGTTTAAATTCTACACCAAGGGCTAACAAAGAAATATTAAACGCAAAAAATATCTACATCATTTGCAGCAAGCCTTTGTTAGATATTAAGACGGTTCTTTCTTCAAATCCTACATCATATTTCTAAATATCGATGGTGAATAACGCTACAGTGCTGTCAATATTCAGTGAGATATTGTTACCGAGTTTTACAATATCTTAGGTCGTAACAGTACGCCACTAGAGTATATTGGATATTTACTTGTTTTATTGCGTCTTTAGATATTTAGAAAAACCACAACAGTGGCTATTCACCATCTATATTTAGAACGATGATGTAGGATTTGAAGAAAGAACCATCTTACAATTTCTAACAAAGACTTGCTGCAAATGATGTAGATATTTCTTGCGTTTAATATTTCTTTGTTAGCCCTTGGTGTAGAATGTAAAGCACTATTTCAATATCAACCCACGGACAAGCAAGTTAAACGGGCAATTTTCAAAGTTTTCAGCAAGATAATCACAAACACATGGTTTGGTAGATGATCAGTAGGGCATTATAGCAGTGACTGTTGCTCTTGTACAACTTCACAGCAGTCTTGAGCAGTAATTTGAAAATGTGTGTTTAAAATGTAAATAGAAAGTTTTACCAAGGTTGATGAGATTTAGGTGCAGATATATTGTCTAAATATATTTTCCCATTTAAACATCTTAACAAATGGAAATTAAGTTCCTTTTGTTGTTGTTGCTGTTGTTTGCAGCTGTTTGACAGGGAGTGACGTGAAGAGAATCATTTTGTTGTAGTTTAGTCATCATTCGTAATGGCGGCATTTCAGACTTGTTAGTGGATAAAATTTTGAGTTATCACCATACTTTTTTCGTTTTCATTGTTATAAAACTAAGCAATAAATCGAATACAGCATTATGAATACAGCATTGTTTCAAAACCGCGCTGTTGTAAGTAGCACAATAAATCACTTATTGGTACGCTTTTACAGATCATATGCTATCTGCCAGCGTTCGTGTTGTTATAAGTGTCAGAATAAATAACTTATTGCTACACTTACAACAATGAACTATAACGCCATTGTGTAATAACATTACAGCAGCCAACGATTGTTGAAAGCTAGGGAGAAATACAATGGACGATACCAAGAATAATGACATGAAACAACTCGAATTCATCCACAAACTGAAAAAACGCATTTAAAGTATGGTGATGAATTAGTTATTGGCATACTTTTGCAAGAATAGTCCTTGTATATTTGATTTGTGATAGTTTTGCTTCCTCGACTCTTAATGCCTCAGCTTACGCCTCGATTAAGCCTCGGACGAACAAAATTATCACAATAAATCACGTATAGAAGTACCATTGTTAGAAAGTATGCTAATGGCCACTAATTGTAGTGCTGTCTGCTAAAGGAATGTACAGGCTTCTTAACATTCTGAGAGAGGCATACTCTGATTACATTAAACGTAGTTTTCATGTAGTGTCTGCTGAAGGAGTGCAAGTTCTACTTCTTAATATTCTGAAAGAGGTTCACTATAACCACTTCTGATCGCCTTACGCAGTTTTCTAAGTGTGAACGTCTGTTTTATGTTATTTTTTTTACAATTGTAATTGTAAATTTTACTTTTTAATATTATTGTAGAGTTGTATTTTAGAGCTTTAGTAGCGTACTAATGCAAATTCTCTACAACTTGAATTACTAAGAAAATGTTACTAACTTTTTTTTCTGTTAACCTGTCATGTTTTTTTTTTTTCAATTTTGTTAGAAAGCAGTAGTTATGCACTTGTTCTCTAGTGCACTTTAGTGTGCAGTCACCTAACAAAAGAACTGTAAACTATTTTTGTACATAATTAAAAATAATGTTTTGCCATTTGCGTTCCTTTGTTGCCTCATTTTCGTAAGAACTATGACTTCAACTTCAAGATTTGCTGGCTTTCATTTTGCAGTTTCAAACTGAAATTGTTTGTGATAGGCACATTCAAATTCGGTACATAACTTTAAACAAGTAACAAAGAAGTTTAGGAGCTGTCGACCAGTCTTATACGGAACTTATTCACAAGAGATAAAAACAACAAATTCTATTTATTTTAGACGCACTGGGTTTCAGGCCTTTTTCAAAAGTACCTGCATAAAGCACTAGTCTTTCCAGTCCTTTAAGTGCCAGTCTTTTTCGAAAGTACCTTCTTAGTGGGTTGAAAGGGAGCTTTATGTAAATAGGGTCATACTTGAAGAACTTAACAATAACCCTATTTACAAAAGTACCTTCAGCAAACAGTCTTTTCAAGTGCAGGTCTTTACAAAAGTACCTGGAGCAACATTTGTCTTTCCAGTCTTTAATGCCAGTCTTTTTTCAAAAGTTCCTGCTGCAAAATTAGTCTCGCTAGGAGGGTCAACCCCCCGCAAAAGGAAACGGTGAGTAAGTCGAGTGTGACCAATGCGCAAACGGGCCAACACCACCTCCTCACGGCGACTGCGGCGACACGCCGAGTGCCATTCCTCAACAGTGCCTTTAATAGCCAGACAGGACAGAACCATCACCCAGTTGACGCCAATGTCTCACGGAAGGTGGAAACGGTGACGAAGCAATAAGTAAGAGTGGTGAGACCCGACGAATCCAAGTAGTGAGTCGGAGGCGCGGGGAAACCTCTTCCCCAGTGGGATCCGGACTGAAGCATTTTACACTATTTTACACGCTTTTACCGGCTTTCCGAGAGCACGTTTGCAACATTTTGTCAAGCAAATTTAGGCGGTTTTTTTTTGTTGTTCTTCAGCACGACAGGTTTTGTAAAAATACAATTCAACTGCAGTTTTGAAGTTAACTTTTCAAATGTTAGTAAGTTTTAATTCATTGATAAGTATGGAAAGATATTGTTTCAAACTAACATGTAGCCAAAAGCATTGAACGTCTGCTAACACTACTGTGTACAATGGTAACAATCAAGCACTTTACAGTTCAGATAACTTAAAGTTTTAAAAGTCTGGGATTTTATTTACGTACACGAAAAAGGTTCCGTGGTGTCCCATAGTGTTCAAAACTGAATCGAAACAATATAATTGATTGCATATCTTACCGTAGTTTAAAAAGTGTTGCTACGTATAAAATCGTGGCGGTTTTTACTCTTGGTTGGTGCATATTTAAGGTTTATGGTCGTTTCAAAACAAATTTATAAACTGTTTGTATTAGACACACACCTCAGAGAGTATATTTAAAAACTACTAATTACCTAGTTTTATCTACCTCAGATCATGGACTCACATACATGCTACCACACTACGTATTCCATGCTCAGATGTCAATCCAAGGTATTTTTTAAGCGTTTCGTAATCCCACTTCTTTACCCATACCCTGTTTTTGTTTGATGGCTGGAACCACTTGCTTGTACATGCTTCTTGTCCATTGCTAACTAGACTGCCCACTGCCCAGTTTTTAAAACTTGACGCAAAGTTTACAGATTACTGACAAGACAGCCAGAGGGAATTACGGTGTTGTTGACGGAGGGGGGAAGGGAAAAACTCAGGTTTAAAGGCACGTGGACAGCTAGGTCATTAGCGCCAACCTCAAGTCACAGAGCAGTGACACGGGTTCCATTGCACCATACATTACAGATATGTTAATCAAACCACAAATCTAGATCTTATCGTGTATGTATACCTCGTGCAAAAATTGGAAAACCTCAGACAGGAGGACAGAATCATCACCCAATTGACAGGCATGTCTCGTGGAAGGTGGAAACGATGATGAACACCATCAAGATGGTGAGTATCGACAAGAATGTGACAGACCGTTAGTGTCCATTAACACCAATTAGGGGTAACCCCCCCCCCTCAAAAGGAAGCATTGAGCAAGGTTGGTGTGACCAATATGCCAACGGACTAACACCACCTTTTCCCAGCAACAAGCCAAGTGTCGTTCCTGGAGAGTGCCTTTAATAGCCCACAACTTACTGCCATCTTGTTTGTCCCACAAGGCTTGGCAAGCAGCGACCAATCTCATTCGCAGCTATCCTGACATGGCCCGGGATCCAGCAGAAAATCCCATCTTGACATTGATGTTTGTAAGTTCCCATTACTATTTACATCTATTTATTTTACGTTTTACGATATGTTTAAAAGTCGGTCCGTAGGATGGTCTGACTTAGTCGTGCAAGGGCAAACACGAACTCGCTCGAACTTGGCATACGCCATTTCTGCTTTTGATAAACCTAGAGGCAAACGCTGTGGTCCTCGCCAGATAGCAATACATGCAACAAAACTGAATTGATCCTCCTCAGGTTGGAACAATCTTCACTCCACAACCAAGGTGATTTTGGGCTTTACAAGTGGGGCCAAAAATAGAAGCTACACGACTTACTAATTTGGAGTATTGTTGCAGAAACCCCAGAAATTATTTGAATTCAGAACTGTTTCTGGGTTCTGGACTCTTACTGACTGACTCTAACACTTTAGGCAGATTGTGAAGACCATCTTTATCAATGTGAAAACCTAGGTACATGACTTCAGTTCGGACTCCCTCAGCTTGCGTTAGGCTTTCTTCAACCTCAACCCCTTCCCCTACCTGAAAGGCTTGTAATACCATGATTAGGGTATTATCATGCTCAGTGCTCTTCCCTGCCACCAAGACCTCACCATAAAACGGCTTGGCTTTGCGGAAATCTTTCAACAGTATTTCCATTCTTTTCTGGAAAATACCGGGAGCGCTCACTAGGCCTAGCACGAAGCGTTGTCACTCTAATAAGCCTAAACAGATATTAATGGTCAACAGAGACTAGGATGATGATTCTAATTCCATTTGAAGAAATGCTTCTGACAGGTCGATCAATGAAAATGCTTTACAACCTGTTAGTTCACTGAATAAATCCTCAGTATAAGATAGAGGAAGATATTCTACTACAATTTCGAGGTTGACTGTAACACTGTAGTCTGCAACAATTCTCACATCGACTTTTAGGCTATGTACCAAAACTACTGGTGTTTTCCAAGCACTACAGTTCACAGATTTCAGAATCCCTTCATGTACCAAACGACCTATCTCAGTTTCGAACTAGCTACTCAAGACGAATGGCACAGGTCGAGCTTTCATGAACAGGCTCGGCAACTGGCTTTAACTTAACTTCAGCTTGGATCTCTTTAAACATCCCCAAACCTAGCTTGAACTGATATGGGAAACGATCTAGATTTCTACGCTAGAGATTGAGCTAATGTTATTGTGAAAAGTTACAGAATTTGAATCATAAAATTTACTGAGTGTAACACATTTGCTGATCCAGCTCTTGCCAAGTAGAGTTTACTGTTCACATGGTGTGATAATAGCATCATTGATCATTATAAGTTACTTTAAGTAACTTTGAAGTTACTTTGGAAATTCACCCAGTCATGATCACAAGGGATTAGCTGTTTCATTAACCGTAAGCGTGTTAAGAAACCAGCTTTGTGGTATAATTGTTGCATCACATCCAGTTTCAATTTCACATGGAAGTTCTACACCATTAAAGGTACTATTTACAATCCACTTGTTACTTTTAACACTATTGACAATTAAACCATGAATATTGGATCCAAAATTCGTATTAGATTCTGAATCCGAGTTTGAGTTAGGCTGCTCTGAGATAGAGTGCTGTTCGGAACAATTTTTGACATAATGAGTAGAGCGGTTGCCATATTTTTTTACGCCTCTCTTATACTTACACAAATTAACGTTTGTATTGAAAACATGAGGTTTGATTGCTTTTCTAGAACCTTTAGCAGAGGGGGGGGGGATTGAGGCTTAATGGCGCGTCGACAGCTTGGTCACAGCTTTAGCAGAGCAAGCTACTATTAGGTGTCCCTGAGCCGTCAGGAATCACAGATGTAATCCTCGTATTTACACTGGGGTGTATTATGTTCTCAGGATGTGCAGCAGTGTGACATGTAACACCTTTAGACTTTACTCTAGGTCCATAGGCTCAGAAGTTACTTTAAAGCTGTTTGAAGAGCTAGCTTTAAATCCAGCCATGTTTTCAACTGCAAATTCTGCTGCAAGAGCAAAGTTTACTACGTTTTCGTAAGTGATATTGCTTTTGGCCAGCAACTCTTTCTGGATAAATAAATACGGATGTAAACCTATTTACGTTGCCTTTTGGACTTAAATGTCAGACTGCCTGAGCAAGGAATCGAACCCACGACCTTTGGAACCAAAGGCCGGAGTCCTACCGCTCAGTCATACTGACATGGCCCATTTGGCTTTCTGTCCCGTTTACAACTCTTTCTGGGTCACTTCGGAAGCAATGCCAGCCACTAATCGGTTTCGCAAAGCTTCCTTCAGAAGGGTCTAATAATTACAAAATCAAGTCATACGTTTGAGTTCATTGATATATCTAGAAATAGATTCACCTTGCTGCTAATACTCCAAAACGAAAACACTCCCCTTTTCAATTAACTCATGTAAGGTTTATCACAAGGTTATTCAGAGAACACAAACTATTTAGCAATAAATAAGTTTTTGTGCCAATACTTGATAATACGGGTGGAACCTTCTAGTTTCAGTAACGTCGTTAGCTACGGAATACATCTTAAATTTAGCAATATACAGTATGTCTCAGAAGTCCTGAACTAGGTAGGCCTAAATGGTATAGGCCTATACAGTGTATAGGCCTACACTACACCCAGAGGAAAGTCCTGGGTTCGAGTCCTGGGTTTTACTGCAAGTGAACGCCTATTGTGGAAGACATTTGCTACTCCCATTAGGTGCATATTTTGCTCATAGTTTGCTGATTTGTACACCTTAGGCCTAATATGGTATAGGCGTACATCGTATAGCCCTACACTGTATAGGCCTATACCATAAAGGCCTACCTGATTCAGGACTTCTGAGACATACTGTATATTGCCCATGTATTGACCAAAGATTCAGCATCGAAATTCTCAAAACATTTAGACGTCATTTTGGAATTGTGATAACCAGGCTTAAACGCTATTAATAACAGTACGATGATAAAATCTTAAATGTGAGTATTCAGTACTTAAATACTTCTAAATTACTTTGTGATAATTCTCAGAAAGTTATAGAATTAATTTCGTATAATGAACAGTGAAAGTAGTTAGCCTTGTCAGCAGAATAAGCTCACAGTGATTTACATAAATCAATTTAAAATGAGTACTACTTTAATGTTACTCAAATACTAGATAATCATTTTAGAATAATGATCTATAAATAAATCAATTGTAATATAGAACATGATATTAATCAACAGTTCTTATGCTTGATTTAGTCTAGTTTAAAGTTACAAATTGAAGCTTGCAACTAATAACAGCAGATACTATTACTAAATCGTCCACAGATTCACGTAAATTCTTCATAGATCAGTAAGATAATAATGGACGTAAAGTATGGTAATATTTTGTAAATACCTGAAGCACAACCGTGTTGGTCACACTCACACGACTACCCCTAACCAACTAAGCATTTCAAAATGAAGGTAGTAGCACAGTACTGAGCTGTACGAGTTGAAAAAAATAAGTGAATCCTAGTATACCACCAGAAGTCAAATGAATGGACGTTTACTTCAAACATCTGCATGCAGTCCAACTGCTGGGTGAAGGAAACCGCAACCATTGTCGTGGTTTTGGGAGCTAGAGCCGGATTCTCAACCATCTTCACCCGCAGTAGGACAGTACTTTTATACTTTACTTAAGACTTAATTTGACGAAATAATTTTAGTTTGCGACTTTAATAATGACGGCTCCACCCGCTCGTTACTGTTGGTACGTTGCTTACATAAATAACTTACGACCTTATTAAATAAGGAGACTCATACTAGGGAATTTGATTATCTGAAGTGACGGTGAGCCTAGGATGCAATCCGCCTTTGTTAACATGCATGATCATGTGACTGGTTAACGCTATTCATAACGGAGGTGAGGGCGGTGTGGAACGCATGGAAGCACGTACAATGGAAGCACGTACAGTATGGGACCATTAGCCTTAACTCCACCGATTATTCAAAGGCTAACAGTATCTTCTGCTAATTTGAACAAATAAAAGCTAATACGTTTATTGGCACAAAGGAAGGATTATTCAATAAAAATAGCTCTTTTTTTCCCCACTTTGGAGGCCATTCCCTGCTAAATACTTTTTTTTTAGCACTAATATACCAACACAAACCTTATCACACTGAAGCCAAGTTTTATAAATTCTTGTGTTACTTTATTATTATTCTGGCAAATAAGTTACAATTTTCATCCGACAGTCTATTAGAATATTTCTTTCCCGCTTTTATCGTCTAAGCCTTTGAAAATTTGATATCAAGACGATTTTTTAATAAGTAATTTTGATAGGTAAACGATTATAATTTACATGTTCTACGCTACTAACACTCCCTCTCTTAGCTGAATTTAATAATATGTTGCTTATTAAAACGTTGGTGTTGACATGTTGAAATTTTTAATTGGACCCATTATCTTCGACCGATTTTGAAGTCATTTAGCCTTCATTTGTATGTAGGCCTACCAAATTCGATGAAAATAAGCTCGGAGGACCGGAAGTTGAATTATGCTAATATAAAGGTTCAACGCTAATGGTTCTTCTCGCTTTGCAAAACAGGTCTGAAAAAAAAAAACATAATCTAAAAAATTCCTGCGCTGCAGCAACCGTTCGTTGAACGCAACAAAAAAATCAATTTGGTCGTTGGGTTGAGGTTCAAAATTATTTTCAACTTAGATGATTTTGTCAGCGACAGATGGCGCCACGGGGTTGCCAGGGTAAACTAATCGAAGCGAGGTAATCCAATGGACCTTGGTACACCCTTTATTTTGACGGCCAACCAGTCTATATTCGAATGAACCAAACCCCTTCCAGGTGTCAATACGTCATTCTACGTCATGCTTTATTATCAAATATTTTAATGTCCATTCATTTATTGACCTGTCCTCGACGCAACCTGCTCCACAAAGAAAAGAAAATAATAAATATCGCGAAACCGAAACTACAATGATAATAGAAAACGAAACTAATACGGTTTTT
Organism: Lithobius niger; assembly: GCA_023313725.1. Taxonomy (NCBI): domain Eukaryota; kingdom Metazoa; phylum Arthropoda; class Chilopoda; order Lithobiomorpha; family Lithobiidae; genus Lithobius; species Lithobius niger. The sequence goes on from JAHWFP010077810.1 coordinate 19,568, forward strand.
GAAACTCTAATCAGATTTTTTTTTATAATCACAAAATGGCGTGATACAGCTTCGAAGAAATTCTGCAATTCGTAACATAAATACTCACTTGTGTGAAGAAAAAACTATTGCCACATTTAGATCGTTGTTAAAAAATCGAATGTTTCCCGTCGTTTGTGAGCTAGTGCTGCCATCTAGTGACAAGGAATAAGTTATCACTAGGAAACGTTCTTATCATTTATAATTATTTTGGCAAAATTCTTATCATTATAAAAATCTTACTCTTTCAAAACTTCAAAACCTGGTATATTAGGTTCTAATCAGCCATACTGTCAATGCAAAAAGTGCGCAGAGTGTAGTAATAAAAATGAAGTTCAGGGTCCCGTAACTCTGGAAGAGCTCAACCAATTGAAAAAGTGGTCTCTTTGGGGATGAAGGAGAAGGAAATTTCTGGTTTCTGTCTCAGATTTTAGGTAGGTGCATAGTAGTTTTTTTCTGAAACGGTGGCACCCCAAGGAGAAGAACAAGAACAACAACAAGAAATGAACAGTTGTCAAATTTACGCGTGCTCCTTACTTTTATACTCTGGCACAGAATTGAATAATTTTTGGTATAATTACACTTTCCATACTTATCTATTATCTGGCCTACTTTGGTTGAAAAATATTAAATAGGAACGGAGATTTTAATATTTTTAGTTTTGTTATTTTTGCTGGAGTGAGAACTTCTGGCCGAGTATGACACGGATTAACAAAAACGTTAAGTGTTCCGTAAAAAAATAGGTTATCGTACATGATTGAAGTTTTATTTTACTTGTTTAAATGTACATGGATAAAAATGTATAAATTTGAATTTAAGATGTACAATTGAGAAAATTGCATCTGTTTAAGTGCTGTTGTAAATTCGTAACCAAAAATGAATTTACGAATTAAATTATTCTTTTTTCTTTTTGTTTGTAATTAAATTACAATCAAAAACGTCAAGTGTGCCATAAAAAATGGTAATATGATTGAAGTTTCACTTTACTTGTTAAAATGTACACGAATAAAAATTTAGGATTTTGAATTTAAGATGTACAGTTGACAAAATTGCATCTGTTTAAGTGCTGTTGTATAATAATTTGATTCGAAGCCAAAAACGAATTTACGAATTAAATTATTCTTTTTTGTTTGTCATTAAATTATTTAAAAAAGTCGAGTGTTACGCAAATAAATGGCTGTATGATCGAAGTTTCACTTTACGTGTTACGTGTACATGGATAAAAATTGATGACTTTTAAAATTGAAATAAACAAATGTACAAGTGAGAAAAGTGCATCTGTTTACAGGCACATAAATCCTTCCATATGTCGTGCAACCCGATGAAAATAGCGTTTGCAACATTTAAACAGAGTTAATGTCGCAAAATCATCTCCCACGAATGAAAATGACTGTGTTGGCAACATTTACATTCGTTTGACCTAATGCAGCAAAACTGGCTCATGTAGGAAAGCCAACTGGTATACATGTACCTTTTAGTGCTGTTGTGGTTTAACAATAATTTAATTGGTAAAGCACAACAGCACTTAAAGGCACATAAATCCCTCCGTTCTGGCCGCTTTACTCTGCGTCACCTACGCTAAAATATAGTTCAAACGACCGCAGCGTGCATTGCTCTACGACACTAGTCATACACATTTCGGGGCCGCTGCAACGTGACACATCGTACGACCAAGTCGCAAACTTGAGCGAAGGATTAATTATCCTTCCTCCAGGGCCGCGGCTTGCCAGCGATGTGGCGGGAGTTAAGTACCGCTCGGACCGAGCCGTTTAAAACAAGCCTAATAACATTCACGCGCCACTACTGACATCTGCATCGTACCCTTAGACCAGCAAATGAAAGGTAAATCAGTTTATATAAAACTATTTCCGGTAATGTATCGAGTGAAACTGTTAAAATATACCGGAGGGAGTTATGTGCCTTTAAACAGATGCAATTTACTCAATGGTACATTTGCTTATTTCAATTAAAATATCACTAACTTTTATCCGTGCACCTTTTAAGAAGTAAAGTATTCAATCATATAATCGTTTTTTTAACGGCAACCTTGACGTTTTTGCTTGCAATTAACAATGGCTTAAAGTTAAGCACGCAATAAATTTCGGCAGTAGCACCACGGCAAAACAAAGTTAACGACGATGAACGCATTTGCTAATGCAAATGAAAATAAGTAGTGAGCCACGCCCAGGCTGTCCAAAATTCGGGTACTCCTGAGTACTTTTTTATGTCGCTGAATATGGAAAGCAAAAACCACTGGGACAGCGAAGAGTTCCTCAATTCGTACAACTTTTGTGGAGAAAATTGGTGATAAAAAGGTAGTCGTTTCTGGACGTAGTATCTTGCCCCCGGACATCATGTCCCACACAAATCCGGGTGGAGTCCACTTACTTATTTATGGATATAGTACTTTGAGGTTTTAAATTGAAGATTTCATAAGACGCAGCACAAGGGAATTATACAGTGGTGCCCAGAGGAGGGGAGGGGGTCAATGTGGAGCAACTCCTCACATTGATACATTTATTGATTCATTTATTATTTATTGGCGGAGCGAGCGAGCGAAGCGTAGCTTTTAACACAACACCAAATTGCAAAATGTTGGTCCGTTGGTTGCACATTTTTAGTGTGGGTGGAGCCCAAACGAAAGATCGGACTGGAATGAAATTTGGTACAACGTTTCATACCCTAATTAGTATTGCTGAGCCAAAATTTGCCGTAAATCGAACAATTATTACTGTGGAAATTTTAAAATTTTCGAATTTATTTCTAACACTCACCATTGTAAATTTGGAGTCGTGAATAGTTAAGGAATAGCCATATGCAAAAAAAGTAAATTACAGAGTTGGATGCAAGGAGACAATATGACCAACAACAATAAAAAAAAAACAGATTCAAAATCGGATAATAAACAAAATGTTACGATAATGTTTAAAAGCTATCTCTGAATATGCCAGCTGCTGCACTTAACGCACTGTAGTGAAGCCTGCTTCACTACAGTGCAGCCAGCATATTCGGAGTTAGCTTTTAAATATCATCGTAACTATTTTTATTTATTATGTGATTGTTATTTTGGTTGGTCATATTGTCTCCTTGCGTCCAACTTTCTAATTTACTTTTTTGCCGTATGGCGTTTCGTTTGGAGGATATAACAAGGATAACCTTGAAAGATTAATTCAAGGTTATTCCTTTTTTTCTCGTGTAAACGCGCCCCATCACACCTAGCATTGCATTTCTATCATTATTATTCTCTCATTAGCCATTCACAGGCTATCGGCTCGTAACACTTTAGCTGCTTCACCCTGTATAGCCTACATTACCCACCGGCCACCACCACCCAACACCAAGCATAACAGGAGATTTTTGACGAGATTATGCGAGATTGCTCTTCCTCTAGCTGTGCTGCGCAGTGCTGTCGTTCGCGGCGCTCCTTCCAAACGCTAGTCACAAATCGGACCAACGGATGTCGCCACGAGCAACGTCAGCATTGTGACGTCACGGACCCAGCGGACAAGCATGGCGGAGAAACTTTCGGGTAAGTGGAGAATGCAAGCATTTCTAGGCTGTAGGGCGGTGTGTGTGTACCTTGTTTGTCGCTAGGCTATCGATCTCGTTCAGTTTGTGACTATGCCTCGGCTGAGAAGGGGCTAAGGAAAGGGGTCTAGCCTCCAGGTCGGTGCGTTTAGGCCGAAGGAGGTTGCCTAAAATAAGCAAATAAGACTGGGTTGGAATATTGGTTGGGTGTGTTGTGTTTTGCCGCAAATATGACAGCTGGGTAGCCGCCTCGTGATGCATGACGCGCCGTCAACACAACAAGGCGTTAACCGTACTCGTTCGCAGCTGATCATGAGTTCGATGTATCACCTTCGTGCGTAGCGGAGTTGGGTCGAAGTCGGGTAAACTTTGACCTTGATTACTGTAGTTTTACCGCTCCGAGGAGGGAGCTACGGTGAAAATGCCTTCGTAATGAACGGTTACGAACGGATACGATCGCCCTAAAAACCCCAAACGGATACACCATCGCATCCGATACACAATGTCAGGTGGTCCCACTCGACAGCGGTCCCTCAAAGATCGACTGAGGGATGGGATTTGGCTGACGGCGTTGCAGTAAGTACACGCCTACCCCACTCAAACCCCTCCCCCACTCCTTTCCGTGTATTATTGTTGTACCCTTCTCCCCCCCCCCCCCACCCATTTCGATTATCGTAGGCTAGCTAGCGTGTGCCGTAAAATTTAATACGTTGCTAATTTAATAATTGCACCGTCATAATTGCACCGTCTCGTGATGTTGCGTGGCGTAATTATTCAGCGTATTTTGGAATGCTGGAACGTTTATTGCGCTACGTTACGCCGTACGTCATCGTCATGTTGCGTTCGTGTTTGACATGAGTGTAGCAAGCGTGCCACATGATTCTGACAACGTGGTTGTTGTGCGGGGAAGCCCACTTTCTTTATTGCTGTTTCAACAGCTTGTGTTTCGCTGTTACGATTTGTATGGCTTGTTACCTTGTTGTTACGACCTGATCGTTTGGTGTTAGTATGCAATATCGTTTGTCGTAATATCCGTTGGTTTGTTTTTTCAATTATGATGTTATTATTATTATTTTTTTTGACACAGCCGTGCAACCATCATTATGAATTAGCTAACACACACGGCAAACGTTGCCCATGGTTCGTAGCTGACATTGGTCTGGCCTTTTTCCAGGCCTTGAAAAGTATGGAATTATGACAGGTTTTCCGTTTTTGACTGGGAAAGCCTGGAATTTACTGAAGATAATGTTCGAGGTTTAACGTTCGGGGGTTATAATTTGTTTTTTACATGTTTGTTACTGTAGCCTAAATCAGCGTGTTATATGTACGTTTATTTGCGTAATTACTGTCAGCCTCGTTAGTGTAACTACATTAAGTCAGAGGAGAGAGGATCTCTGGGCCATCGATTGTGCGCCCCCTCCCCCCTCTCCAAATCAAATTTGTTGTAACCGCAAAATATCAGAATGTAAGTTATTTGCGATAGTTCAGTGAAAGTTGTCGTTCCATTGTTTATGTGGATTAGGAGGGGTGGTTGGGCCTCCACTGTGTTCTTGCCTTGTGTGGCAAAAAACTTCATTTTTGTTTATGAAGGGGGGGGGGGGGGCTACACTGGGCTCTAGCCTTGTGTGGCAGTAACGACAATTTTTTTCACGCACTCCCGCCTCCCATTTTGAAGTTAGGCCTCTGGTCTGATCAGTCTACAGTCCGCCAGGTAAAGGCAAAGAAAATTGTCAATGCCAATTTTTCCATCGTATCGCCAACAATGTTATCCCCCCTGCACCATTTCTACCGTTATGGTTATTAAAATATATATACATAGTGTATTAATTTAGCATGAGGCTTATTGCATGGCCCACACATTTGGAACACCGAGCCTGAAAAATACCATGGGAAATGGTTCTAAGTGTGAAAAAGCCTGGATTTGATGTAAGCACCAAGAACGAGCCCCGTAACCCTGTTGCAGTTATTAATGCAAGCACTGATGTGCATATGATGTGCGTCATCACGTAAACTTGCAAGCCATCACTTAGTATGGTAGGGATTTTTTTTTTTTTTGATTTCCTGCAAATACGCCTTTGGTATTAGTATGCAAAGAACTGTAGTTGGGCTACAGGTCAATTTTATTGTAAAAAAC